>JAQBSW010007907.1:10000-37542 GCA_029291075.1 Eudiplozoon nipponicum
CTTATTTTTCTCATTAACTAGTGAGAAGTGTGCTACAAGCCAGAGTTCAATAGATTATCTTAAAACACACTAAGACAGTAAATATTTTATTTTAGATAACTTTTCTTAAAGAAATTCTTCTATCGTTCATTTGCGATTGGAGTTCTTTTATCTTATGATTGTGTATAAAATTGTACTGGTTTTGCCTGTTACAACACGAGTAGTAAATTGTTGGAAGATTTTTCGGTAGTTGGTGCCGACTGTTTTCTTTAGAGCGGCGTATTCTAAAGTTAACATATAACCAAAATGATTTAACAATTGTTTGCTCAGTTTTCTGTTTAAACAAACGGATTTGCTTGAGCTCTCTAAGTTATACTCGTTTATGAAACATAAATTTGCTCATAGCCATATTGTTTGCATAAATTAGATTCGCGCAACATGAATTCTTAATACAGATGTACTAACTAAATTTCATGAGATGATTAGCAAATTTCAGACTAATAGAAATAAATCATTATATACTTACGTATATGGTAGTCTGAATATAAATATACTGACGAAAAATTAATTTAGCAAGCATGTATTAGTTTGTGTCGAGCTTAGGTTTATTTGTGGGTAGTAATAAGTGTGTCATTGAAGTAGTCAATCGGCAGACACTGGCGATACGATACGCGAAAAAATTATTTTGGTGTTGGAATGTAAAGGAAAACACACAAAAGATTTCTGGGTCATCATCAGCCGGATAAAAATTGATTTCGCGGTTGGTGTCTGTTTAAAGATTGTGAAACTTATGTAAACAGGAATGTGTGTAGACAAAGTCAAATGTATGCCAGAAGCTCACTAAACTGTTTAATTTCTACCAACATAGCTAATTTCTTGCTTAAACTCGCGAGAGACAAAGTTACAAGAGTTAAAATGTAAAAAATATTTCCATTTATAAAATTTGTTCCAGCTCGAAGCCTTGCAAACAATTTCAATTTCCTTAGAAAAATCATCAAGTAAAAACAAAATTACAATGTAGTACATAGTTTGATTATATTCTAGAATCGAAAACTATGAAACCTACAACGAACTACGATGTTCATTTCATTGGTTGACTTAGTCTTTAACTTAGTGGATATAGGGACAAAGCCAACGTTTCACCGACAGATAAACTGAATTAAAGAGGCATAAGGCTTTGGTAGGCATAAAACCGTGTTTATAGCATCTACTAATCAGTTTCAAATTGGAGAACAGTTACTGTCTCTTCTTGTTCGTAGTAGTAAATAAATTGATGGCTAATCAGTGGATCACTGTTTTTAGACTCACTGTCTGTTCTAACGTAATCTGGGCAAGTACCAATTTAGTACCGGACAACAAACCAGGAAAAGTATTTTTTGATGATCTTTACATTGCTTACGTTTCGCCTATAATACTAAGTAAATTAGATTCCTCCGATATAATTATATATATATATATATATATATATATATATATATATATATATATATATATTGATGTAGGAGGTGTGGCGCAGCAGATTGAATACAAAACTTAGAAGCAAATGTACAACATTTTGAGGCCCGGTCGTCGCAAATTCCGTCAAATCCCATCGAGTTCCCAGTCTTCTGGATGGATTCCTTTGCTACCGGACACAGTATTCCGTACATATAATAAAACCTTGCTGTTTTTCTTCCTATATATATATATATATATATATATATATATATATATATATCGAATGTAAAATCAGGTTTTAATTCTATGTCTATTATAACCTAAACAGTGGGCTAACTGAACCTTTGCTTTAATATTGACACAAATTTCCAAATGAGGCTAGTGCCAGTGAAATATTGTGGATAAGAAAACATTTAGATGAATGCAATGCGCTGTCCCTTATTGTAGGGAATGACTTCTAAAACTCCTTGTGTAGTTACAATGTATTACATCATTATTCGTATCACAAATCTTTATTAAGTGATGATCAATGCGAAAGAAATCGTCAACGTTTGGGAACTCATTAAATGTATACATTTTGCCAGATCTAAACATAACTAAATAAAAACATTTAATATTTTAACAACGTTTAAAACTTGTAAACATTAAGCAGTGTTCAGTGTTTCCAATAAGGCATCCAACTGGCATAAACGAGGTGATACACGTCAATTACATTGGCCTTAGCAAGATTGTGGTTTGATTCAGTTACATCATGTAACAAACGTCAATTCCAATGCCAAATGAAAGATGTTCACTTATGTTCCAGCTGGGTGAAATGTGGCCCTTTTTTTCAAAAAGCAATTTTTAAACTTTTTTCGATAGAATATTTGTTATTAAATGAAGAGCCATATGCCTATGCTTTTATGTCAGCTACGACGGGTAGACATTTCTAACGAAAACTCTATAGCGAAACTGAATTAAGTTATTCGAAAACGTTGGTACGTCTATAAAATTTTTAGCTTATTTAATTAAGTGGTTATCGTGTAATTCTTTGTCTTGTCAATGAATGCATAGCTGAGCTTCATTTCATCCTTGCCAGTCAGTTATCGTTCGTGCGCTGATTATGTCAAAAGGATGGACAAAACGTACAACTGCATATAACTGACGATATGCAAAAAGATCTTTACGAGCAATAAAGTAAGTGCTAGGAATAGTGTTTAGTTTAATACTAATGTCTATCCACAGTTGCACAATAAATCCTCCTTCTTTTAACTAAACTTTAGAATGGTTACGAGAGCTGAAAAGCAGTTCAGATTATGACTGCATAAATATTAGGCAGCCAGTAATATAATTAATTAGAGCACGAGGAAGCCAGCAAACCTGACTTGCGTTGCGTTGAAATTTATTGAAGTTGACTTCGAATTCTTTCTGTTTAGCTATTACCTAAATAGTACCAAAGCTTAAAGGTACGTAGTAATAAAATATTCCTGCCAATACATTAGAACTTTAAGTACGTTACTATTATGACATAGGAACAACGTTCTGTATAAACGATGTGCCAGTGTAAATATTAAACAATCAATTGCAAAGAAGTATATACAAGAATTTGGTGAAATTAAGATTAAGGTTTCAAAAATCAATAGTTTGATACAGCTAATAGAAGTTCTTTGATCAAGTTTGCTTATTATAGATGTATTTCAATTCCAATTAATTTAGACAGTCGCACAAAAAAGCAAAAGTATTGTCGGTCACGGCTACTGATGCAATTAGACTTCCAATTCCAATTACGAATAACTGCGGAGAACTGACTAAGATGGATCAAATCGCAAAGTATATACAATTCATGAAAACTCAGATATGTGCCTTTCTCTCTTAGTAGCTCGCATACATTTTACTTGACTGGAAAGTGGGCTTGACAATTTCTATGCAGTCACGAATTTAATGTCGTTGCAGAATTCGTGAAACATATTTATTATACATTTAAATAATAATTTATTTCCTGCACGTTGATAACAATTGTTTGGATAATGTTTGCGAACCACGTTTATTTTATTTGCTCAACAACACATAAACTACCTTCAGTCGCACGTACTGACTTTTCTCTACTTTCCATGGTAAGCATCAAATCTGGCTAAAAGGCTTTTTCAGATTCGAACTTCGCTTAGGTACAGAACACCGAAATCAACGACAAATTCTGGCACCGATTCTATTATCTTGCTTGTGTTTACGCGTACCATATTATACACATACACAAAATATCGCCTCAATATACACATAGCAATCATGAGCAGCTATGTACTATACGAAATACAATTATATACGTTAAAGGAAAACGAGAATGAAATGGCAATTCATATGTAATATTCGGAAATTCAGATATGAGGCTTTCACTCTTAGGAGTCTCGCATATGTTTTATCTGCCTAGAAATGTCAGGCGCATAATGTCTTGGAAATCACGAGCATAATAATATATATATATATATATATATATATATAATTAATTAAATCAATTAAAATCATTATTGAATGGTATTAGGTGTTAACAATCGAAATGAGGTTTGCGAGACTGAAATAAGCATCAATCTCATTTTATCTAACTAGTCTCATAACATAGCAAAACAAACGTCAGTTATACGTACTTGAAATATATTTTTACTGCAAACTTTATACGCAGTCGTGAGCATAATGTCTTTTGCACCTCTTTCTTCGTTTAAATATATTATAAAACTGGGCAATGGTTTGTTGCACAGGCTGTCATTAAGACTTTTTAGCCCAAGTTAACAATTTGAAAGTGATTTACAATACCATACCGTAATGTTTCAACAACACAGCAAAAAGTAACTCAGCTTCAGATTTTGTCGCGTTTAGACTACCTTGGTCATCATTAGACAGTTTTTAAGTATTGAAAACAAATGAATAAATAAAATATTGATTTATTGTTTATTCAATATCTGTATACGTGATAAAATAGACATCTTTACTATTACATTCATTGCCTTTTGTAAAAAAAATCTCAATGGTAAGATGAGTTAGGTAAGAAAGATTCGTGGCTTTCACAAAAAATATTCATTTGGTTACGTGGAATAAGTAGTTAGGACAAATTGTCTGCTAAAACTATCAATGTACGAGACCAAATTTTGAGTGAATCTCATTAAATATCGAAGCGGAAAAATATGTTCTCTACAACTATTTGACCTCACTTTGCACGTTCAAAAATTCAATTCCCATCAAAGATTATTTCACGAATATAAGAAAAGTGAAATTTACACAAATTTATGTAAAAATAATAGTTTATACAATAAATGCCCTGTGGCACGAGGATTATTTCATACATGATCCGTTAATTTAAAAGCCAAATTTAAAAAAAAACGGCGCTATTTTGGGTGTTTGCCAATGTAAAGCTACTTCAATAGTTTTCTATTTCAGCCAAAAAATATATTTTTAAATTGGATTGGTATTTATATCAAATGCTCAAAATTGTTTTAACTCGTTGTCTTCCTCACCCGTACCTAATTGAATAACTTATATGAAAGAGGTAAAATCTTACAAAATTTTAATTCGTTTCTGAAAAAAACATTTATCCAGCCGACATACTAAATAGTTTAAAATATTTCAATAGAATTTTCAGTCTTAAGGTAAACTCCAATCTACCGTTTCTTAATCCGTAAAGAACATAATAAGAACTACCAGCAGTAACACGTGCTGACACATTTCAATCTTCCACGATCTTCATCAGCGCACGAGAGCAAACCGCATTAAAAATATGAATTAAAACAAATGAAACATGTGGCTCTGACCCATTAATTCGAACTTATGTTTTAGTGCAATATGAAATGTCGGCTGAACAGTTTTTATGCAGTCATTAACACTCACTTCCTGCAGGTTTAGCCACATATATAGGTAATACAATTAACCAATCAATGATTACGTTGGTGTTGATGAAATTTATTTAAATCAAATTTGTGAGCTTGATATAAACACTAATACCATTGCGTTTAGCCAGTCGAAAAGCGTAGCGAACCTACTGTAAGTCACACATACTGACACATGTCGACCTTCAACGATCGTCATCAGAGCACGACGGTAATTTGACGAGCGAGGATCAACCCGCAATTAATATATAAAGAAAGACAAATTAAACATGTGAAACTCACTCCAAGAACTTTAACATATATTGGTCTGGAATGGAAATCTCGCCTGCCCAATTCTTTTGCAGTAATGAGTACTAAATATTTTGTTGCTTTAGCCAAAATATATTGGTAAAACTATTAAAAAATCATTGATTGTGCAGGTGGTGATAATAACTATTTAAATATGATTTTTCCGCTTGATTTAAAAACAAATACCGTTGTATTTAGGCAATCGCACAACCTAGCAAAACTACCATCAGTTACACGTGCTGAAACGGTTCGACCTTCCACGATCACAATCAGAGCACGACGGAAAGCGGTCTAGCGAGGATCAAACTGCGCTAAAAACTTAGTTTTTTCGCAAATATTAAGTTCTTTGCTGTCCACAAACAATCTTCTATATTTAAAACACGTCGGAAATATCAGCTGGACCATTTACGTTAAGTTCAGATAGAAAATATTAAACTTTTCGCGAAACTAAAATGCTTGAGAACAGCATCTACGATTTTCATAAATTAATATTTATGTTGAAATCTAAATCTTGTCAGCCAGTTTATTGTCATTCTCAAATGATAACTAAGAATGCCCTAAATATATTATTACGCGTCATGTTTGGCCAATTTTTCTGTTTTTTTATACAAATTTTGAATAAATGGAAACGATACTATCTGAAGTTCGTATGTTCACCGTATTTTACTCTGACAGGACGTTCGAAATTGATAACAACAAAAACGTTTAGCAAAATCGTTAAAATTAGTCAGTAATATTCAAATACAAATAAAATGAGATGGCTAGAGATAAGAGCCGACTAGCTTACTAAACTTATGTTAACTTATAGTTTTGTTCGTTAAATGCAACATGTGATTATCTATTCGAAGAGTTCGTTGAGGATTATATGTTAGAAATTTATATTGTGATAAAAATTGAAACGTCATTTATTGAAAATACTCTTTGAAATATTTGGAAATGGAACTTTTTTACAGATAAATAAATTTAAATAATATACTTGAAATTCCACAATCGGTTAATCTGTCATTGTGGCACTATTTTCCGTATTGTTGAACTATACGTATCTATTAAGTAATCTTACTTTTATAATGATGCAATCTGCCTGATAGGAAGGGTAATATGTGCAAGCCCACTAAGGGTGAGAGCCACATATCTGGTTTTCAATACCTTGTATATGAATTGCGATTTTACCTTCGTTAGTCTGTTTGCTGTCTTACTCTGATAATGATCGCAAATGTTCGAAACACACCGGTACATGGGACTGACTGTAGATATTTTAACTAATGCAACTGAATAAATAGGATTGAATTGGTCTTCATTTCCACTACGAAAGCTTTAATTAAGTAGTGGTTATTACCACCCGCACATTCAATAATTTTCTAAGGGAATTGGCTTGTTTTTCAACGTGGTACATTTCGAGTAACAAGCAAAAAATCCGCAGAGACAAAATCTGAGTCAAATTTGCCAATTATTTCAGTTGAATTTCATATTTAACAGGTGAAATTTTGGAGTCAAATAACGTTTGATTGATATGATGGTATTAGCTGCCTAGGTATCGTGGTTCACAATTCCGCAAAAATTGCTACTACAAAATTTTCAAAGGACGTACACTTGTGTAATGCTTCATACTGAAAGGACAAGGGTGAACCTATAAATTATAGTCAATATAAATTAGTCAATATTTTACAGGCCTACAATTGCTTTATACTTTATATGAAATAAATTTCATTACAGCTGTCATATGCAATAGCATAAAAGATTGTACCGTCAAATTGTCTCACATTCCTTGACTGATTATATAATTGGTACAAGGCGTAATACCAGCTTCTAATGATAAGTAACCAGTAAGCACGAAACATATGTGTACATGAGATTATACCTCAAGTTCATACTGTCTAGTTTATAGTTCTGGTCCTATTTGAAAAAAAAATTGTTACTAGGTACGCATTACCTAATACACAATAGCGTATATATTAGCTCTCGGCAAAAAAAGCAATTTTATAGCTTTTGTCTGACCAGTTCATCTAATTAGTTGGTATGCCAACTGAGTAAAACTTGATTTAAGTAATAACAGGTTAGGTAAAAATTTTAATTCAACCAAATTTATACAAACTTTTAATTTATATCGAGAAAAACAATCATTTAGTAAACCATAAATTAATTATGTCATGTATACACATCAGTTAAATAGAGCCATTTTAGAGCACCAGATTCCGAAGCAGCCCTGTCTGCGTCAAATTCTGGCCAATACGTGATGAGTTCCCAATGAGAGCGAAACCGGTCTTCTGGATGAATTGCCTTTTCTACACTATACAATTCTTAGTTTATACTGAAAAATGTATGTACTTAATGGGTCAGGTGTTTATATCAAGCTCGCAACCTTGATTATAGTAAGTTGAGCGATTTTCTCTTCGTCAGATCACAAATATTTCACGATATGAATATAAACGGGTGAATTGCTTGTGCGATTGCCTCCGAATTTGTGTTTTGCCTATAGTTAGTCAGTTTATATTGTATATTTAATGCAACACCATCCAACTTTATTTTCAAAATTTATTATATAAAGTAATCGATATTGCTATAGAGTCGAAATCTGTGGAAATGCAAATAGCAACTTTAACCGTGTTGTAAACACCAACTCTATTGTAAATTTATGCATCAGTACCAAATTTATTTCTCAACTAAATTACAAACAACATGACAATTAATAATATTTTGATTTATTCGTTTGCTTATTTGAATAGAAAAACAAAATATCTTTAAATGCCGTCGATAATAATACAACTCTTGGTTTAATATTTAATTATGCTTTTTCCTTAAAATTATTATTTTTTCATTATTATATGAGTAGTAGAACATTTGAATCGAATAATGTTTATTTTATTTGGACTGTGCCGTTAGATCATACTGAATTTATCTCATTCTCTTCGTCCTATATGTTATGAATTTATATTATGTAAGCATACATTAATTACATGTATTTATGCATCAATGTTACAACATACATACTGGTATCACAATATATGCTGCTCCGTAAATATAAATATATCAATGCTAACTTAGGCCAGTAATGATAGATCTTTAAAAGTTACATGTAAGTAACTAGGGCGTTGGATATAAGGTGGCATTTAAAATACTTTATATGAAGTTGTTTCTACCCATGTTTGAATATAAGTAAGTATATAAAACAAGGCCGTACAACATTTCCCAATTTATCTTCCAAAATATGCAAGGAGCCTTTAGTCAATTCAATTGTACCATACCACGCATTTTTTCTTAAAATCAAGTTTGCGAGCTTGAATTAAATACCAATCTCATTGTATTTAACAAGTTGTCGAATAACATAGCTATACTACCACCAGTCGCACGCAGTGACGTGTTTCGACTTTCTATGATCATCATCATAGCTAGTACTTGCGACTGGCGGTAGTTTAGCTATGTTGTTCGACGACTGGTGAACTACAATGGGATTGGTGTTTACTTCAAGCTCGCAAACGTGACTTAAAGAATTGTTACCACCACTCGCACAATCACTGATTTTTTAATTGTATATAATACGCATTTTGATTATGCTGTATTTGACATATTCTCCTGGTTCTACATTGGATGAATTCCTGTTCAATAAGCATACCTTATATATAATCGTCCATTTTTAAAAGTAACGCAGAAGCTATTTGATTAATTCGTCAGATCTAAGATTAATGAGCACTTTTCCAATCATCGTTATAGTCAAATATGAAATTATTTGTGCAAAAGACAAAATTTATATAGAAAAATGCTCATCATAACCATGGATAATAATTGACTTTTGAAATAAAAAAGTTATACACAAACATCTACATTTCCCTTATTAATGCATTCGATTTCTTTACTGTAAGCCTTTTTTCTCTATCCAATTATTTAGAAATAAGTACATACCGGATGATTTCCTAGTTTTTCGTCGATGATAATGAAACAAAGGTAAAAGTTTGCAAATGATGACTCACATTGATCAGCCAAATCAAGTGCTTAGTACCATTGTAAACAGACATCTTTGCTTGTCTGACAGACAGTCCTTGTTGTTCAACGTAATTGCCTGTTCTCCCATAACAGATATGATGATGAAGAGATAATTTAAGGGTAAATTTGAAAATCACGCCATGTATGTAGTGAATTTTATCGTTCATTTCTTTTCAATTCTGAGTATAATTTAACAGTTTCACATTTAGAAAAATACACTCTGCCTTAAAATAATAGTTCAATTTGGCATATTTCAGCTTAAAATTAAGTGAAATTTAATGGCGACTGGGATAATACGGCCACGGAAGATACATGATTTTAAACGGAAGATTCGCAACATATGCCTATACGCTAGGTGTAGCCTGCCTATGATTAACCTCAATGATGTAGGTTTGTGCATACACACCTATATAATATATATATTCACATGTATATACATTTATGTACATATAACCTTATATGTAAGCATATATGCATATATATATATTCTTTTGAAATGCGAGCTTTAATAAAATTCATTGTACCCTTCCTACGAGCAAAAACAAAAAGAAATTATCTTGGATACAAGAAACATTTCTTTCTCATTATCTCCTCAAGTATCTACTAATGAACATATCTTTATATATAAATTGGAAAGCAAAACAAGATAGAAACCAATCAATTGCGTGCGTCACATCCAGTTCAAGCTCAATGCCTGAATATGCTTCTTCTGCTTGCATAAATCCGGCTGCAATTTGTTTGTCCATTGGAAGCTTCGTATGTGGCTTGCTGCCTTTTATTGTGCATTTAGTTATTATTTTGAATGCCCCGTCTGGGGAATATACATTGATATGCTCCATATATATATATATATATATATATATATATATATATATATATATATATATATATATGTATATGTATATATAACCAAAAGCCAGTTAAAAACACAACCTACTGATAGACGAGTAACCAGATCTCAAGCTTGTCTTAGTTATACCGTGATGATGTGACACACTCTTTAACAGATACAGACACACCAACTCAATTAAACAATATGTAACAACAAACGTGCGAACGAATGATGCAAAATTAGTCAAGTTGCTATTTACTCAATAAAATTGAAGTTCAAGGCATTTAAAAATGAAGAAATGAGACCCTGTTTAGAAGTGTTAAACATATACCGTCGATATAAGCTAAAAATCAAATAAGTTAGCGGCTGAAATATATAAGCTAGACCGGAAACTTATCAGTATTTTTCAGAAATTTTTAGATCACAATTTTAACTTGGAAACATCTTGTGCAGCTATTTGCCTCTTCTCCCACACAAATGAAGTCACGCATTACATGAATTATTGAAATATTTTCCAACTGAAGTTTACTTTCAGTCCTTTACTAAAGCGCATTCTTTTGCCTCTCGCTTCGGTTGCTTAGTGTATACATTGAAATATACTGAATTTAATGTGCCCGGATACAAATCCCGACAGCGGCAAATCCGAGAGCTAATGGTGAATGGGGTATGAAAACGAAACTGGTCTAACGCTATCTCATGTATATTAAAATTCATACCGAATAAATATATATATTATCTAAGCCATTTATATATATATATACATAGGCACATACTTCTGCATCAAGTAGGCTCACTATCTTTTTAACGAACATTGGTTGCGCGGGCAGTGATAACAATTGCATTAATCAAGGTTGCAAAATTAATATAAACACCTGACCTATTAAGTATATGCATTTTTCAGTATCAAATAAGAATTTTATAGTGTAGAAAAGGCAATTCATGAAGTAGACCAGTTTCGTTATTATTAGAAACTCATTACGTACTGGTCAGAGTTTTCTGCGGCCAGGATCGAATCTAAGCATGTCTGTTTCAGAATCTGGTGCTTTAACCACTGAGCCACCCTACCGCAA
This sequence comes from Eudiplozoon nipponicum, assembly GCA_029291075.1. Classification (NCBI taxonomy): domain Eukaryota; kingdom Metazoa; phylum Platyhelminthes; class Monogenea; order Mazocraeidea; family Diplozoidae; genus Eudiplozoon; species Eudiplozoon nipponicum. Next base: position 21,436 of record JAQBSW010007907.1, read on the forward strand.
ACTATTTCTTATAAAGACTTATCTCAAGTAGCTTTACTGCTTCTTTTGTTGTGTGAGAACATTTATACAAGTTTTTATGAAACTGTACCAATTGGAAACATAAATATTAAAACAACGAAAAGAACTGAAATTAGCTTGGTTACGTGTATAGAAATTCCACTAGTTTCTCAATTGAGTCAGCCGTAATCCTGCGCACTATCTGCAAATAATATTTACCAAATAACCAGAATGTGCTATATAAACCGTGATACACACTGCGAATTTCCTACTTAATGCAGGTTAACTCAGGGCTACATATGTTATAATTATTTAATTAAATAATCATAATGAACATTCAGATTTATATATTAGATTTGTATATCCTTGATAACAATTTAAACGTAATTTATAGCAAATACACTAAGGCATAAAAGAAAATTAAATAATATAGAAATGAAATAAGTTTAAATGATGCACATAATATTCAGCAACCAATAAGTCTTTAGCTTTGCACTAACAGTTTCAAAAAGATCCGATTGATCACAATTTCCATTCCTTTTTGTCTTCGATCGGGCTGGGTTTGTATTAGTTCCTTTCTTCCGAAGGCTTCAACATCGTTCATATTAACCAATGAAAATGCGGTTCTATCACACCTTCATATACTGGCAACGTTTCCGTGCGTAATGTCTAGCCCCATCCTCAGGCAACTATAAACAGCGCAATACTCACAACAACAGATTTAAGCAAATGTGGTAACCTCGTTCCGAAACCGTTCTATTTATATATAAGACATTTAACTCACACTGTTGCTTATATTTATATATATATATTTATACATATTTATATGTATTTTATATATTATATAAGTGTGAAAAACGTAATAAATGAATAATATATATAATTATATATAATTATAAGTTTTACGATGTTATGTTTACATATATATGTATAAGGGTTTAATGACTTACTTTAGTTATAGGAGCAAATATTCTTATGCAATTATTTCTAGGAGTTGCTTATCTTCGCAGTGTGCTTACTATTAGTTTTGAAGGCCATTACATTGTCCATAAAATCTCTTCATTTATATAATTAAACGAACATTGGTTGCGCGGGTAGTGATAACAATTATTATAATCAAGGTTGCGGTTGTTTATATCAAGACCGCAACCTTGATTATAATAATCTCTTCATTTATCTCCTTATTTTTTACCTGAGCGTCGCTCTGACATTCACTCACTTACCATCTAGGTAACTGGCTGTGTCATATTTGAAATAATTTGTTACTAGGTGCGCAATACCTCATAAGCAATTGTATACATTAGAATTCCAGGCTTAAAATAAAACACATTATTTGACATTCAAGTTTTTTGTTTTATCAGTTTTGAATTTTAACTTTGATTACCGCTACATAATAACAGTATAGTTATAACAAAAAGGTTCAATAATTTATCTCTTCCCTACAACATTCTACACACGAGATGAGATTATATATAGTTGCCTGAGGATGGTGCTAGTATTTACGCACCGCAACGTCGCCAATAAACATAGATGTGATAGAACAGCATTTCCATTGGTTAGTATGAACGATGTTAAAGCCTGCGGAAGAAAGGGGCCAATACAAACCCAGCCCGATCGAAGACAAAAAGGAAATAGAAATTATGATCAATCGGATCTTTGTGAAACTGTTAGTGCAAAGCTACAACCCGCGTACGCAAATATGAAGCTTGCACTCCTCAATCAAATTTCAAAAAAATTAGTCTTTAATTACTTTACTATTTTAGGTATTAAAGAATTAAACGTATCAATTATAAAATCTTTCTTCTATACTAATGTTATATTCATTACCGGAAGAAAAATGCGAGCATTTGCATTCCTTACAAATAAATTGCGGTTCGATCATCGCTATACAGTCTATCGTCATGTTCTAAAGATGATCATAGATGGTTGAAACACGTCAGTTTCTGAGATTAACGGTAGTGTCTTCATGTTTCACTACAGTTTAGATACAAAATGATAGGTATTTATTTGAAGCTAGAAATCGAATTAAAATGTTGTCATTACCATCCGCGCAATCAATGATTATTAAATTGCATAGCTTATATAAGCATAGTGAAATTTGATAAAAGTTAATGTTCGTGAGTGTTTGGATATTTTTCGACGGATATATCGATTTAAATTGCTAAAAATGACCAACATTGATAGAATCAAACCCGCCACTTTTAAATCTCCGAAATTTTATCAAAAGTGTACACATTAAGACAAAAGTAATTTTATAATGTTTGCATTCATTACTTCTCCCACGAACATTCACCAAAATCGCTTTCCTTGTCCCTTGGATGATATTTCCTGCCCCGATCCACATTTAAATTGTCACCGGATACAAAAAATTTTCATCACAAATTGGCACAGTGTCTAATTGAAGATTAGTCTATCAATTTATTGATTTTAAATTAATTAAGCTTTTCGTATATCAATGTAAAGTATAGTTGCTCCATTATTAGCTTGTATGTGTATAATTTTACCAAGTTATATGCTAGCATACAGCACCGCCGATGTGTAGAAGCAAAATTATGTGCATGCATAAAATTTGGAAACATTTCACACATACAAGCCAACAAGAAAGTTATTATATTTCATGTAAATCTGAGTTAATAAAAATAATTAAATGAAAATATTGATGAACCAATCTTCATTTAGACACTGTGCCAGGTTTTCATGATGATTTTGGTGGTCGGTGACAAGAATTACTACGGGCATTGACGACAGTCGCCATCAGAACTGATCGAAGTATTTTTCATGTGATATAAAAATGAATTGGATGCGTGTTAGTAAACCATTTCCGCAGAAAAGGGTTAGCTGCAAAAAGTTTAAAGAAATAATTTTTGACATGATTTATTTCTTTATCTGCATGATATCTTACCTACTTCTATATGAAGTTTGATTTACATGATCAAACTTGAGATAGATTTTTATTTGAATTTAAAAAAAATCTTTAAATGAAGCTTAGACGCAGCAAGACATCGGTCAGAAATATTTACTTATTTAGTTTAACACGACAGGGTATGTAAATTTGTTCTTTATGCTTTTACGTCATCGATTGCGATACTCATTAAATGCATCTGCACTCTAGTCTCAAATTCTGACTATGTTCTCTGAATTTCAAAATAGTTATTCTAACATCATGGTTTAAAAAAAAAATCTGAGACTCAGGTTGGCTTCGATGGAGGCTGTATCTGACTTAGTCACTTATGTCGATAGATCAGACATAGCCAAGTCCTAACTACTAGATTGGGAAAGGCGATCTCCAATTTCCCACTAGTAAAGAGATTTATCACGCGAATAACTACAAACCATTAATTGCTCCTGCGTGGACTATCACACAAAAATTAAAACAAAATGTGTTTTTACATTTCACGATGAAAATAATGACATCTAGTAAAATTAAATTACTACAGCTCATTCAAGAGAAATTATTTCTCTAGCTCGCATTTTGGATGTACTGCCTAGGCTTAACCATTACAACTGATATTTCGCCGAATTATATTGCAGCTATAAATGTTATGACCGATGACATCCAGATATGCATCCATTCTTAGGTATGAATTTAAATAGAAAAAAAAATGTTATTTGGAGTCTATGAGCGCTTGCGCTCCAACTTACAATCCTACGTACTGGAGAGTTAAATTAAATGAATAAATTTATTATAAACAGAAGCAGTAATCAACAAATTTATTCCATTATGTACAAATATGAGAAACATAACTAAACATACTTGGTAAGGTCCGTTCACAAATGGTCGTTCACACAGTTCTGGACAATATCTATTTATAACAATAGGTTCGATTCCTGTCAGCAGTAAAATTCCGGACAGTACTTATAGTGTTTCCATTAATGATCAAGCAGGTTTACAGGATAAATTGCCTCTGCTAAATAATGTAATTAATTGTTTGTACTTACAAACGTAGGTGTAATGGCATGGTGTTCATATCCATCTCGCAACGTTCATTTAAATACTTTTTTTCACCGACATTGCAATCAATGGTTGTTTAATTGTTTATTATTAGAGCTTCAAAACGATGATTGGTAGCACGAGCGCAGATAACGATTGTTTAATTCAAGCTTGCGTTTTTTATATAAATACCAATCCTAGAATATATATATATATATATATATATATATATATATATATATATATATATATATATGTATGTGAGATTTTTCTAGGGCACCTAGAAAATACATCATTAAAGAGTGACATAAGTAAATGTGCTCAATATATACGGTACGTGGATGATATATTTCTTGTACTTAAAAACAGGTCGCAATCACGAACATTGCTTCAAAGTTTCAACAAAGCACATAAGAATATCGGTTTCACGTCAGAGCACGAGAAAGATGACTGTCTGCCTTTCCTAGATGTACTATTAAAGAAAGAAACTAATGGTAAATTAAACAGAACAATTTACCATAAACCAACATGGTCTGCACAGTATTTGCATTACAGCAGTTTTGTGCCATTTCAATATAAATTATCAACAGTTCGTGGTTGCTTTTCAAGAATTGACAGGTTGGTTAGTCAAGATTCTAAAGAAAATGAATATAATAAAGCAATTAACGATTTAATGTCTAATGGCTATCCCAGACAATTAATTGAATCAATTATTAAAAGGGGAGTTAACCAGAAACAGACGTATTATGGGCCAGAAAAGAAAACCGTCTACCTAAACATCCCATTTAAGGGGGATGCAGTTTCCCGAATGGCACAAAAGAAAGTTGAAGCAGCATTGACACGCACATTTAATGCAGCCAAACTACGAGTGTTATTTAGGGTAACACACTTGCCTTTACCAGCAATCAAAGAGAAACAGCCGTTAATGTCGATATCAAATATTATTTACCAATATACATGCGCAAGTTGTCGATCAACTTACGTAGGCCGATCGACCAGACGGTTAATTACTCGAATGAGAGAACATTGCAACTTGAACGCCTGTTTTAAATCAAATGGTGAATACACGTCTGCTATTGCGCAACACATCATCGAAACATCGCACGTATGTTCTCCAGACGTAGCATTCAAATTAATTACTAAATGTAAAAACAAAAGGGAGCTAGCCACATACGAAGCCTTATGGATAAACAAATTGCAGCCGGATTTATGTAAGCAGAAGAAGCACGTACAAGCATTGAGCTTGAACTGGATGTGACGCACGCAATTTGATTGGTTTCTATTTTTCAAACTCTCTTTGTTCACATATTTCTATCTTGTTTTGCTTTCCAATTTATATATAAAGATATGTTCATGAGTAGATATTTGAGAAGACCATGAGAAAGAAAATTTTCTTATATCTGATAAAATTTCTTTTTGTTTTTGCACAAAGGAAGGGTACAATATATATATACTATATATATATATATATATATATATATATATATATATATATATATAATTATAAGCTAAGTAATGTGTAATGGAGAAAGAGCGATTCGTTCGGTAGGCTGGTTTCGTTCTTGTTTAGAACTGTTTACATTCGCTCCGGAACTTTGCTACTAACAGATCTTGAACCCGGGCAAAACTGCTTCGGTGTTGTTTATTTATCCTGTTGGTCATATTTGAACCAATACGCAATTACAAACACCAATTATGTATTAGACATGGGAAAATTCATTGCTAATTTAATACTTTGAGTAAATATTTCAGATGGCGTGACCTCTTGAAAATTAATTCCTACGTATAATGCTTTTTTGTTGCATGTTTGTCCCTGTATATTCTTCATTTTTGCATCATCAAATAATTTGGGATATCCGTTTCTTAGTTGCGTTTTTTGGGCACCGACAATTCTTGTTATTAAAATTCCACGGAACAAATTTTCTATATTATGCCTGATAAACCGCGTATCATAGTTCTATTTTTGCATATTGGGTCAGCGCTTTGATAAATGTACATTACAATACATATTTTCTTTCAGTATACTTTTTTCGTCTCCATTGCAACACGTCAAGAAAAGCTCTTGCGTTAAACTAAATTTCTTTGAATTCTCAACTAAAATGAAAATGATGAGTCACGTTGTTAAAAACATTTTGCGTGTCATTTGGATTTACATCTTCATCTATAGTTATGAAAGTGTTTTTGGATTACCACAGATATATATGGAAGTAGATTTTAATATGTGGTTGTAGTTTGTTGTTTCCAGGTTGAACATTCAGACATCAGCTAGCAGATAACCTGGCAACCTGCCGTCGCAATTCCATTGTCTTGCGTGAAACTAAAATTTCAAACTGAATTGTATGTCTCGAGTGCACATATTGAAGAGAAATGTAGATCATCTTTGGGTATTGGGAATGATGGAACGAATCACCCGATGAACCTATACAGGTAATCGATATTTTTTTCAAAAAGGATGTTTGTAAACAGATTTCTTATATCGGATTAATTAATTTTCATATACACGAAATTGGACGATTTTACTTTGTATATGAAATCTTAAGTAACTCAAACAAGCATTTTTCACAGTCAAATTTTTATCGACTGTAGGATAATCTATATTTCACCTACCATTTTGTGATTTGGAATGTTGATCATTAGCTTTGTTGTTGTGGATAATAGCATGTTGTCATTCCAACTACTCTGTATAGCTTCGCCACAACGTACGTTCTAGCCACGCATGTGCCGACTTAAAATGTGATCAATTTCATTGGAATTCGCATCATCCGTTCTTTTTTGGATTGCTTCGCACGAATTTTTAATCGTTTTTTTTAAAAACTTTACTTAGCTACTTGGCACGATTCGTATTTCTATTTAACTTCAAGAATACTGCACATTTGATTAATATAGACATGGGATTCCCCAAGGAACAACATCTGAGCCTTTATCTTGTCCTAATCGTTTGTCAGTATTCCACGATAGGACTTCTTTATGTTTACCTGTTAGAGTTAAAATCAAATAGTTAAAAATGAACGCGTCTGGATTATCTGATAATGCGTTATATATTTGCACATTATCAAGAAAATCTTTGTAAAGTTCCTTATATTCTCCATCGACGTCATTCATAACCGGACTTTCAACAGCAATCTTGAACATCGTAAGCTTGCGCTGATAAAACATACACATGCATGTTTCTGACGCTGAAATCCGGCTGTCCACATTGTCAATTTGCAGTTTCTGAGTTTCTCTTGCATTATTTGTTAATTTGCTTAAGATTTGCATAGTTTCATTTGTTGAATCTGAACAGTGTATAATTCATTGAGGAAATTGACTATTTTCTATACCCTACAAATAAAATATTCTCCTTTCACAGACCTCGTCATGTCTGTTGCATTTAAATGAAATGTAATGGAGGGTTGTTTGACGTGGCAATGGCGTCCTATGACACTTAAGGTCATGCAAAATTTTTTAAAGCCATTTTAATGCACTTGTAATTTGAATTAAGAAATAAATCATGTGCTGATCCATAAATATAGCATAAAGCATTCACATTAATTGCACTTAAAAAGGCCAATTTGTGTTTGCCAGAACACTGCATTTTATATACTCTGTTGTATACAAATACTTTATAATAAAGTTATGCTTCAGTACCTTTTTTTTACATTAAAAAAAAGGGCATAAAATTGTCTGAACTAATATTTAACAATAGACCTAAGTGCCATGGGACGCTACTTCCACGTCGAGAGAACAATCATTACATTTGAAATATATACAGCAGTCATGGCGAGGCTTGTGAAAGGAAAGTATTTTACTTGTGGAGTATAGGACAGAGCCGCTTTCATTTCACAAAATATGCCGATTATATTTGACACATTCTGCTAAAAATAATGTAACACTTATGCAAAGTAAACTCAGCACCTGCTACTTGACAATGGGGACAACCTGATCTCAGCATCGAAACATCACATATAAATGCTTCATTTACGCGATGTTGTAACTTTAAAAGAGTGCTGTTAGTCGCGCAGTTGTGAAGGCTGCCGACAATGCAACCGCACAAAGATTTATTTAATAATGGGCAAGTCTACTATGCATTACCATAAAACCCAGATGCGTTTATTTTCACTCAAACGAGTTTAACGTAGCCAGAACAGACAATAAGAAGTCTAAACGACTTAACAAATGTTCTGCCTATTGCCAAATGACAAGAATCAGGTGCTAGATATAAGACAAAAACCTACACTGGAGTATATCTATGTCAATGTTACATCACGAATTCCAAAATAATTTGAATTTTTACCCCTACATAAAGCTGAACTACGTGATGCGAAGGAGCATTAAACTGTGAGGCACAAGCGATACAATATCATAAAGTGGAAGGTTATGGAACGACTCAAAAAACTGCTTGACAACATCAAAATTATATTAATGAAGCCAGAAAAAGAGTCAAGTAATATTCTTATGAAGACCCATGATTAAATTAATCAAATAAGTCCGTGAGTTTGTAAAGCAATTCGAGTAGTGCCGAATCAATAAAGGCAGCTCGTAAGTTATCGTGGTATCTATATTGCGCGCAATTACAATTACGTGAACAGCAAATCAATATAGAATCAACAAATGGAAATGCAATGAAATCTTTGACATCCTACGTCGTATCAAACAATCTAAACCAGACTTTTTAACAATAATTTATTACGCGAGTGGTGGTAACAATTATTTAAAAAAGTTTGCGAATTTGAAGCAAACACCAATCCCATTGTATTTTACCAGTCGTCGGAAAACATAGCAAAGCTACCGCCAGTCACTAGAGGTGAGAGTTGCATATCTATCATTGATTTCCATATATATTCAATACGGTTTGATCCTCGATAGTCAGTTTGCCGTCGTACTCTGATGATGATCATGGAAGGTCGAAACGCTCAGTGCGTGCGACTGGCGGTAGTTTTTCTATGTTGTCCGACGAATGGTTAAATACAATGAGATTGGTGTTTACTTCAAGCTCGCAAACTTGATTTAAAGAATCTGAACCAGACGACACACATGCGGACAGAAAGTAGGGCATGCCGAAGATACACACAGTAGTTGGATGGGCAATTTGAAGACATTGGTAACAATATATTTAATGTTCAGCATTCAACATTACAAACTTTTGGGGTAACAACAGCCGGTAAAAATTGAAATTATCGAAATAATTTTTCGCGTTACTTTAAACTTCACATTAAAATTGAAGTCGCCCAATTTTATGAACATAAAATTATTTCTTCCGACATCATATATCATTTTGTAAACATCCCTGTCGAAAAATATCGATTTCCTGTGTATGCTTATCGAGTCCTTTCCTCCACCATTACCGATACCTGAAAATAGTCTAAAATTTCTCTTTAATATATGCGCTGAAAATGTTCAATTCACTTTAAAAATGTTAAAGTTTCATGCAAGTCGAAGGTATGGCTTTGCGCGGACCGTCAGTTGGTCTAATTGCTGATGTCAAAAAGTTCTACTTGGAACTATGAAACCTCCGACCCCTTATTAAAATAATAATGCAATATATATATATATATATATATATATATATATATATATATATATATATATATATATATATATATATATATACCTATATCTGAGATGTGATAATTAACACATTTTAAACCGTAATTGCATATACAAAAACAAATGACGTGCTAAAATATTTTGAACATGTTTTACAATGTTCGGATTACTTGTGAGCTCAACGATCCTCAATTTAACGCATTAGCTTTTCTTGACGTATTGTAATGGAGACGGGAAGATGGTAGGCTAACTCAAGAGCTTACATGAGTTGGAACGTACAGCCATTACCACAGCACTGACCGAACTTCGCAAAGGTGAAATTCGATACACATTTTATTAGACAGAATAAAGCTAATTAATGTCAAGAACTGGTTTTGTGAGAAATATGCCAACTACAAACACGAAAGATTTGCTGAAATTAATTCGCAAAAAAAAGAAAAATGAAGCCGTACACAATAGAGTAAATAACCGTTTCGAATGAGAAAGCATTGTAACTTAAGCGTCTGTTTTAAATCAAATGTTGAATAAACGTCTGCAATTGCGCAATACATCGTTAAAACCTCGCACGTATGTTCTCCAGACTTAGCATTTAAAATAATTACTAAATGCAATAACAAAAGTGAAAATGCCACATACGAAGCCTTATGGATTAATAAATTACAGCCGGATTTATACAAGCAGAAGAAGCATGTTCAGGCATTGAGCTTAAACTGGAGTTGGCTTACGCCATTGATTGGTTGTGCCCTTATGTCACGCACTCTCCATGGTTATATTTTCCTATCTTGTTTTTCCTTTCAATTTATGTATAAAGAGATGTTTATTTGCAGATACTTGAGAAGAAAATGAGAAAGAAGCATTGTGTAGCTATACAAATGGCATAGCGGCTCATTCTGCTATGTAAACGAGACTGGCAGAATGTTAAATAAAAGTGTCAAGAGCATTTTAGACCAAACTGTACTGGCAAACGTAAGAACGTTAGCTAGACACAGTTTTTATCAAATACATGTTCTACATAATGGGGTTTTCATGAATTCTTAGAAGTTCAAAACTAAATGGGACTCCACACAGCGGAAGCTATTGTATGTAGCATCCTTAAACCTCAATTAATAAAAAAAATGCTTCCGGTTTCTTGTTGTACAATGCATGTATTTAAATAAGCACAAATCCCTGTGTTTTACAACTGTTTACTAAATAATTTACCAGATATTTAAGTTGAATTGATTTTTGCGAAAAGAAATAGCAATTTTTAACTGTGCACTTTCTAACTGCTTTTAATAAATTAATTTCTCAATACAGTTTCCAGATTAGTTGGTATAGAGCAAAGTACCGCCTCACAATGATGAGTCGTCGATACGCACGATGCTTCCGTTCGTGTCCACATGATCCTTCTTGAACTAATTTGTTACGAGGTACACAATTGCATGTATAGTAGATCTCCGAAACACGAATTATATAGCTATTATATATTTAATGGACTGATTTCATTAATACAACGAAATGTGATAACCGATGATTTGCTTGCATTACAGATGTTGAAATTTGTTTGCAATTCTTAATTTTGGTGAAAGTTTGCCTTTCTTGAAATCAATTGTGTTGGTACCATGTACGTATTTGGCAACCATAGTGTTGATTCCCTGTACAGGCTCGGTACATATTATATATAGTGAGTTTGATTAGAAGCTCAATTGCCGAAGACTTAATATGAAATTAACTCTATTACTGTCTGAATTCACTTTCGTATAGGGGATTGTGACGTCCGTCTATCTCACATTTCCTGAAATATATGAAGAGAGTATGGGACGAAGTACTTGAGTCACCAGTTAGCACGAAACGCATTTGAACATGAGATAATAGTTTGTTTTATGCTGAATTATATTTATCCTTGTGGTCATAATTGAAATAATTTATTACTAGACACGCAACAACTATTGCAAAATTGAATAATTATTTGATCTCTTTTTCTTTGTTTAATTTATATCGAAAAAATTCACCTGATCATACCCTGCTTTTATACGTTTACATTTGTATATCCTTTAAATCTATTGAATAATACATTAGGAATAAAATTGAATTAATACTTTGATTGAGTTTCGTCATTAACACAATGCCTTTATGAAATTGTCAGTAAAATGCGAAAGCGAATCATAATCACCAGTAATTGTGTACGACGTGGCAAGTAGCATAAGTTGGGATAAGGCAGAAAATCACGCACGATGCATATGTCTTATTGCACTTGGTTTGATTTGAAGCCAAATTTTCTCCTATCCAATTTTTGCTTATTGCAGTTTTTGCTTACACCTAATAGCTGCCTGAAAGGATAAATCTGTGGTTTAATTTGATCGAACTTGTTACCAGGTAAGCAATGTCTAATGTGTAAACACACAAATGCCAATTCCCCGCGACCAAGAATGCGGATTGAAAGTCTGGTTGGCGTATTTCATTTTTCAATTAATGAATGATGCTATTACAACATATATATATATATATATATATATATATATATATATATATATATATATATATATGACTCCATGATGGCTTTCAGTTATTTTTGTGAAAAAAGACATCGAAAATAATGAATGGGCCGCCCACAGATTGCATCAAAAACCCCGATTAAAAAATTATTTTCAATTGAAAAAAGATCGATCAAAATGACTAGGACCGACAGCAATTAAAATAAAGGTAATTTAAATTTCGGGAGACGTCAATCACCGTCTCGCAAGTGGTGCTTTGCCTTATTTTCCCTTGTACACACGCCTACGATTACACATCCGCATACTGTAACAAAATTATTGTGGCTCTCATATATATATATATATATATATATATATATATATATATATATATATATATAATACATCAAAAACTGTACGTAAATATAAAAACTGATATGTGGTCTCCAGCCTGGTGGATGTTCAGAAGAGCTTATGCAAAAAATATATACGTAACTTGTCTTCTCCACTTAAACATGTTTACCGCTAGACTCTAACAGATTTTGTGTCTTTTAAGTTTCTCTTGATATTTAATGGCACAACACGACATAGTTAACTAACCCATATCACATGCGATGGTATCCGTCTTGCTTTCTTGCGTTTTCAGTCATTCATCGTAATTGTCTCGGTGGTCTGATGAGCAGAATGTGTAATTGACATTGAAAAACCTTGCTCTAAACAACACCATCCACTAAGTAACGCTAATAATTCCCCGATGTAATCAGACCTGCCAAAACTTATTGCCTTCGTATTACATAATTAACAATAAGTTGATCCATTTTCTTAATGATATCAACTTTATTCAGAGTAAATCAATGAATGGGTAGTTTTATAACCAACCTCAATAAGCCAAAATTCATTGTGCCTAAAATATCAAATAAGTTATAAATGTGACTGAAGATAAACAGTTTAAACGAAACTTAAGTCAAACGAAATTTAATCCAGATAATTGGTGGTGAGCACCCAAATTCTGACCGTATTATTATTATTATTATTATTATTATTATTATTATTATTATTATTATTATTATTATTGTAATTATTATTATTATTATTATTATTATTATTATTATTATTATTATTATTATTATTATTGTTATAATTATTATTATTATTATTATTATTACATATTATTATTATTATTATTATTATTATTATTATTATTATTATTATTATTATTATTATTATTATTATTATTATTATTATTATTATTATTGGTAATAATTTTATCTTTATCATTATCATTATTATTACTATTGTTATTATTATTATTATTATCATTATACTCATAATTAGTCAACTTGTCATCGTGTTCTGCTGATGACCACAAAATTTTCGAACGCGCCAGTGCGTATAACTAACTTGATTTTGATGCATTGTGTTACTTGTAAAAATATTTTCGATGCAACATATCAGGAAAACAAAAATTATTTATAAGGATATTTACACCACCCCATTTATTTAAAGATTTCTTACTTGAATAAATTGGATATATACTTGATCCATGCATTGACTAACATGGAATTGATCCCAATCTATATTTTTCAATGAAAAAATTTCGGCAGCCACGATCGCGTACCTTCATTAGGTCACGGCTCATTAGACTAAATGAAGATTAACTATATTTTTTTTACAATAAGCTGTGAAATAAAGACGGCATAAAACCGGCTCCTAAAGATGAGTCGCCAGTAAGCATTGAACGCATATGCACATGAGATAAACCTACTGTTCATGCTGACTTTGGTTAATGATTCAGGTCATATTTGAGATAATTTATAACAAGATGCACAGCAACTAGTACAAAAATTGCAAATCAAGAAGGTATCAACATTTTTCCATTGAAAATAGGAATTTGGAAAACACGGGTTTAGTCAAAACATGGGTTGGGCAACGACAACATATCCAGTATAGCAACAGTTTTCGCGTCCATACCTAAGTTATTTCTAGCACAAATTTCCAGACAAATGTCTTACAAATGCCAAACATTATTAGTTTAGTTAACCTTAACTTTAGTGTTAATTATGGCATGAATTTCACTAAACTTACTGCTACTGGATAATTGAAGGAAACAGGGATTGTCACGAAAGTGGTGATTAGTTTCATCTGTCTCTGTTTACTTGCCAATTGTTTATCTGAACATAAAAAAGTTGAAAAGAAATAATTGATAGAATAAATTCAATTGACCCTATCAAAATGACATAACATAATTTCATTGATTGTCAATTCACCATTTCTGCGCATTTATCCGTTATAGCTTTTCGTGATATATTCATCAAGCGCTTGACAGTATGTCATAAAAACGGCGGACTTTTGTTCTATGCAACTGTTTCGCAGTTTTTTATTCTAGTTGGTATAGTGATTTTTATTCCAAAACACACGTTAACAACTATTCAAGTGAAACAACATGAAGTAAAATATAAGTTATGTAAAACGATACATCACATAGGGCATATTTATGTCATAGCGTAAGTGATGAACTGTTTGGCTGTGATTCAAAATATTCTTCACTTTTAACTTTGCGGCCGGTAGCTTCGGTTATTAGAAAAATTTTCTCAAGAAAGAAAGAAATTGCACTTTTGTACAAATGTGTAGGTGTAACTGAACTTTACATTAAGCCGTGACATAATTATCAGTCAAATAGGAATATCCCCTTATTTAGAACAAGGTGTTATCCACGGTAAATTCTTTATATCCTCTTTACTTTGTTCTTCGTGACTTCTGTTTATAAATCAATAGCGGTTGAGTAAATCCGATTGCCATGAATAAAGATATATTTGTTCATCCAATTCTTTTCTTTATTGTTTCAGCGGAAGACCGGAAACTCAAAAGCCTTGCCGATCCACCAACGGCTTGCTTCGGATATCGTTTCCCCGCACCCGCCTTCAATCAATCATAAACTCGTTCAACGGACGCCAGCGAACCCTGCAAGACTCACTTGCTTCAATCCAGTAGAGTCCATCCAGGTCTATGCTACGCTCCGTCAATTCAATCTCCACGACAAAGGATTCCATCGGTCGACGTTTGCTTCCGGTCCGCCATCATTTTCGATCTCACACTTGAACTCATCTATCCGGACGCAACCTACCCCGCTTTGATGCTCGGATACTTCATGGACTGAACTCCAATTGAACTTTTCTTGTCAAATGGAATTTCGTTTTTATTTCTGTTTCACCAGATTGAACTATCTTGATGTTGATGATAACTTTTCCTTTCATCAACTCCTCCCCCCTGATATTAAACACTTTGCTAGTCACAACTCCATTCACCTCCACATATCCTACCCTTGATTTGTTATTTAAATGATAGCTAAAGGCCTTTTGATGCCAAATAAAATGTGTATTATTATTATTATTATTATTTTTTATTTTTACATATTATTAACATATTATTATTATTATATACGTTTGTGTACAAAATATGTTAAAACTAAATTATGATAAATAGGATTGTGTTATATATATATATATATATATATATATATAAATGAAAGCAAAACAAGATAGCAATATGTAAACGAGAGAGAGAGTGTAAAAAACGCACTCAATTGATTTCTATTTCCGTTTTTTTCACACTCTCTATGTTTATATATATATTTTTTTTTGAAAAAGATGGAAAAACATGTTCTAACATCGATGGCGGACACCGAGATTAGATCAAATCTCACAGAAGACATCCAAAAAGCAAAACCAGTCGGAACAAACACTGCAAGATTGTACGGCAAACCAAAAACTCATAAAGCCGTGACAGCCTCAGGAGCTCCTTCGATGCGGCCCATTTTGTCAATGATCAACGCTCCACAACATAAACCAGCCTATTTTCTCTGCAAACTACTTGAACCAATACAGGGCATTATAAAAGCTAACATTATCAAGGACTCCTTCGAACTAGCAAATGAATTGAAGGGGAAGAACATCCTACAGAATAAAATGGTCTCGCTTGACGTCTCATCCTTATTTACAAACATACCACTGGATAAGACAACGGAGATCTTGTGTGACCTCATCAAAAATGAGTTTTTTGACTTCTCTATAGACACCAATGACATCAAAGACCTCATATTAGCATGTACTAAAAACGTGCAGTTTACATTCGAAGGGATATACTACCGCCAGATCAATGGTGTAGCTATGGGAAGTTGCATCGCACCCCTCCTGGCAGATG
>JAQBSW010007908.1:0-37529 GCA_029291075.1 Eudiplozoon nipponicum
ATGCGGTTTGATACTCGATAGTCAGTTTGCCGTCGTACTCTGATGATGATCATGGAAGGTCGAAACGCGTCAGTGCGTTGCAGCTGGCGGTAGTTTTGTTATGTTGTTCGTAGACTGGTTAAATACAATGGGGTTGGTGTTTACTTCAAGCTCGCAAACTTGATTTAAAACATGGAGAGAGTATGAAATAAGGGAACAATCAATCAATTGCGTGCATCACCTGATTGGTAATTGAGAGATATATGAGAAAGAAACGGTTCTTGTATCTGATAAAATTTCTTTTTCTTCTTACGCATGAAGTGTACTATGAAATGTGAAATAGTTGTATAGTTCGATCACCTATGCGCATGTGTATTAAAGTCAACATTATTTAATGTAATTGGCGATGCGGCATCAAAGACAACTCACTATATAAAAATAATACAGAGTCTAATAAAAGGTACTAACAGCGTACTTTTATAAATAGAAATAATTTAGAACAGCTGCAACTTCTGCAATGCCTTGTATTTTGGCCTCGATCGAGACTAGGTATCATAATTTTGAGTAAATCATAGCATAATTCACCGGAACATATAAAGGTTTTATATTATGTTTTGCGCCAGTCATGTCTCGTAGGATAAATTATACCAAAATTGAGAAAATGATCCATTTCTAACAGCATGATGGGTAAAATCAATCTATACTCAGTTTAGAGCGTAGAGTTGACTGGTACAGACGAGACGCCTGTAGGCAAAAACATAGACGAACCAGAGAAATCTCTTTTTGATCATCTTGAGAAATAGCTTACTACTAGGTATCTCAAGACTAGTACGGAAATAGTTAAATTATCCAATGAACACGTAGACTATAAGCAAAATCGCGAATGAAATCATATTTAATAAAAATAAAAATCAATCAACAATCCGTTTCAGCCTCGCGATTACACAAGTAAACAATAGTGCGACGGGATAAAATTGATGACTGTTTTGGTTAGTTAAATTTTAAAAACAGAACATTTAACAAATTTCACCTTAATTAAGTCCCACCGAATTTTAATTTATCAATCCATCAACGAGTTAACCAATTGAATATTTAATTAATAATTTACTCCGACAATTACTTGAAAAATAAATTTATCGATTTTCTTAACTTTCAATTCTTAGTTGTATTTTCTAAAACCAGTGCTAATTTAGACTGCGCTCTGAATAAAAAAACAAATATTTTTTGGCATTCAATTAATTAATTGTTATATATTGACCTTTTATAAAATCAAACGAGTTAAAGACCACACGACAGAAATTCGAGCGTGTATATACGCAGTTTACAATTCGTTATTGAACAAACTCAGTTGATTAATTAATCTTACAATAGAGAATACGCGAGAAACGGTTAAAACAGTTAATCAGAATTCTGAAAAACAATTAAACCAGCTGTTCATATTGCAAATGGAGTTGGAAAAATATATTCAATTCCCAACAAAATTTATGCTCAATATGTTAAATAAACGGTCAACACGTTTACGAATTTAATTTACGCCTAGCAGGGCAAAAATCATGCCAAACTAAAAAGCTTATTTTTTGATCAACGAAATCGTGCCCTATATGTTACATCACTTGGATAGACAAAAATGTAAGCAACTATTAAATGTTACGTCCGATTAAATTTAAATATCGTTTAATCTATGTAGGAAATCAAAAGATTCTAAAAATACAACTGGACGCGGTTATTATTTTTCGCGAAATAAATTTCACGCGCTTGCAAAAAATCAGATTTTTTGCGTTTGCATGGGATGAAGCAAGGGGAATAATGCCAGCAGTCATATAAATGTCAACTCATC
Organism: Eudiplozoon nipponicum; assembly: GCA_029291075.1. Taxonomy (NCBI): domain Eukaryota; kingdom Metazoa; phylum Platyhelminthes; class Monogenea; order Mazocraeidea; family Diplozoidae; genus Eudiplozoon; species Eudiplozoon nipponicum. The sequence goes on from JAQBSW010007908.1 coordinate 1,817, forward strand.
AATATTTAATGTACTTAAATATTAAAAATACAATGTTGATATCAATGAATCTCCGAATAAGTGCATAAAGGACCATATTATTGTAACAGTGAAATTTTTCGGGAATAGAACAATCAGTAATATTGATTATGGGCTAAGACTCGTGCATAAATCTCGATTTACCTTTTTTGACGACTATATTTAAATAATTCTAATTTGATGTGGTCACCCTATCATGATAAGCCTAATAAAAATTTCTAAACAGTCAGTTACGATATGCAATACTAAGATAGAGGTGTTGCGCCAATAAAAAAATATATCATAGTCTAATTGATAAATTGCGTTTCTCATGCAGCATTTCAGGAAAATGAACCATATATATATATATATATATATATATATATATATATATATATATGTATATATATAATTATGCGGCTTTGCATAATCATTTCCGTCTTGGGCATAGTGCCTTTTAAAAACGACCGCTGAGCATTATATATTCGGACATAAGACAAACCGTCTTAGGAAGCTACTGGTAATGCTATGTAATATTATCATTCTACGACGTTACGCAATCGCTTTAAAGCTCCGTAAATAATTTCTCTTTGCTCGTCTCTTATTTACAACATTTCTGAATATTAGAATAAACGTCGGTAGTGCGGGCTCTGAGTACTATTAAGAAATTTCACAGAAATGACGGAACACTTAAAAAATATATAATTGCGCGGGCCGTGAGAACAATTATTTAAATTAAGGTTACGAGCTTCATATAAATGCCATTTCCTTTATGTACACATTTGTTTGTATAAACTTTTAATATCATTGTGCAGAACAGGAAATTCATCCAGTAGACAATTTTTGTTCTCTTTCGGAACTATTCAAGTACTGCTAGAATTTTCTGCATACAGGGTTCTAACATGAACATGTTTGATTCGGATTATGCTGCTCAAACCACTGAGCCACCCTGCTGCAAGATATACACAATTTTCAAATTCTGGATAGTACATGAACAGTTCCTACTATACGATACATATTTTTACTCTCAAATGTGCTTATAACGGTCTTGGTGCTTATATATGAAGCTAGAAAATTTGACTGAAATAATTTTATCACTGTCCACGTAATGGATGATCGGTACGTTATATAAGTGTTTATTTTGTTGGCTATTAAGTGTATGAATTATTCACAATTATACAAAAGTGATTTTGTCAAAACATCAGAAAGCATTATTATCCATAGGAGCAAAATTCTGCATAATTAAGAATAACCTAGACAAATACGACATTAGAGAACTGAAAATTTCAGAAAGGAATCGCCCAACACGCATTCAGTTGACAAGAATTGAAATCTGAGATAGTTTGCGAGCTAGAACAATACAAAAAATGTTTCTAAAACAGACAATTCGCCACAAAGCGACATATAGGTGAACCAAGAAAAGTCCAATCATAAAAAAAATTATACGTCTCGCTACATACGACGAAGGATAAAATGTAGTTATACCTGAAGCCAATGCTTATAGAATATACATGAATGAGATCATAAAGGATCAATGGAAATTTAGACCAGAAAAAAAGAACGATGATTCAATAAATATTAAATTAAGTATAACTGCTATTCTGAAAAATATGGCCAAACAAAATTTATCTGCAATAGTGGATTAAAAAAACGATTAGGACTCATAGAAGCAATTAAAAATGCGAACTTGTCGGAACAAACCCCGCAAAACCATACGGAAGATCAGAATTTTATAAGAACATGACAGCCTCAGTAGATCCGCTGATGCGGTCCATTATGTCAATGTTCAACGCACCGCAACACAAACCACCGAAGTTTCTATTTAAAATACTTCAACCAATACGAAATGTCATTAACACATAGACCATCGAGAACTCTTTCAGTCTGGCTGATGAATGAAACGAAAAGACCTTCTAAAAGCAAAATTGTTTCGCTTTAAGTATCATCATTATTTTTTAGCATTCCAATAGAAATACAAACGAAGATCTTTTGTAACCTGATTAAAGATAAGTTTAAAATTTCGTATAGACACAAAAACCTCCCACTAGCGTGTAAAAACGTGCAATTTACTTTTAAATGTAATTATTTCAAATAGTTCAATGGCGTAGCTATAGAAAGCTGCATTACACCCCTCCTGGAATATCGATACTTGAGCAAACGCGTCTTAAAAACATAATTAGCCATTGCGTGGTTTATAAAATGTAGGTAGACGAACTACTGATGCTGCAAGTCAACGAAGCCGATCCTGACATCAATATTACTCTCATGGTAGGGAAAGACACCACATACCCTTTCTTGGTTATACAACTCACTCGAGAAAAAATGCTATTTTGACACTGACAGCATATAGAAAATCTACTTTCACATGGTAATCATTTTATTATAACAGTAGAGTGCTGGAATCTCACAAAAAGAGCCTAGTTAACAAACTGGCAGGCTGAATCCGGATGCTCTTCTCGGACCGCTTGATTGAAGGCTAACTATGAAAACGTTTTTCTAATGATAGCTAATTGGCACGGTTCCTATAAATAAACATCAGTTCACGTTCAATTCGTAATACAGAGGATAGCATCAAAATGTTTTTCTAAACTATAAATTTAGAATCAACTAACCGGCTTCAAAAGGTGCATGGCGATTAAGGAGAATTTCCTTAGTTCAAAAGTCAACAACACATTCAGCACGCACAGAGTCATAAGGTCGGATGCCAAGGATCAATTGTCAATTCGTTTTAAATTCTTTATAGTCTATAAATTTTTATGTATGTATGGAAGCATATGTACTGGATGTATAGATTCCAGCAAGATTTAAGGCAACAATTTAAAAGAGGTAGCCTGTCACTGTCAGCATATACCTGAATGAGATATCCAGCTAGTTTGACAAATTTCTCAGTTCCACACAAAGCAAGGTGCGAAAAAATATTGTTCATATACGAAGATCGTTATATAAAAAATAAGCATTCGGCCTCAGCATTAAAGAGTTTCAACAACATGATATGTTGATCGATTGGCCACGAATCAGACAAACCAAAAACAATCTACTAGTATCCAGGCAAGCACGAAGCCATTTAAATCTGCCTCAACAAATATTCGAACAGAGTGGCAAAAAAATGAACCAAAAGCAGCTGCATAAGCGCCATCTCTACCATCGTTAACAGTGACAAAATTTCACAACAAAATGAGCGATCAACACTACTATACTTTCACCATGTGCTTTTACCAAGTTTAAAATATGAAAATGAAGAACAAGAGTTAAAATACGGGAGAAAACATTCGAGCATGTAAAATAGACAACCGAGCCATCACCTGGTCAAAACTCATCCATTAGTACAAGAATAACCAGAAATCAAAAAATAAAACGCAAATCACCTCGATATGAACCACCGACTATAAATAGAAATAAAGCTGAAAATCAGACTATTGGTCATTTCCTTAGACAAATAAAAATTAGGATTTATATAAATAAAAGATTGGAAAGTGCTTAACTTGAAGCTCGCAAACTTGATTTAAAGAATTGTTACCACCACACGCGCAATCAATTATTGTTAAATTGTAAAGTGCTGTTGAGTATTCTCAAAATGAATGGACAATTATCGATTTTATTATTGAAAGTATTTTCTCTTAGTTAAACAATATCTATCGTGTTATATGCATATATATATATATATATATATATATATATATATATATATATGTATATATATATATATATATATATATATATATATATTATTCCAACTCAATTCATTTAATTTCAGTTTTATGTCATTTCTCCAGGAATTTCCACATCACTAAAATAAGCAAGCATGATACTCAAATTCGATTGCAACGCGTGGTTTCGGTAGTGAAGAAAGGGGTTTTGATACTGAAGCAAATGCTCCCGGATTGAAATCCCGGCTGTGCCATTTTGCATCTACCGATGTGTACTCATTTAGGACGTAAACGGTCTATTAATGAATTCATCTGCTGCAGTAAGCGACATTTAGATCCTGCCGACAAGCTATATAAAATTCGTAGCAAATATTAAATAGTAGATCTCTATATAATTCAAAATTCTGTGCCTTAGTTATAAATATTTTATTAAATTATGATCTTATGATAAATTGTTTGCGACTTAAGGAAAAATATATTATTTTAATTATACTTGGATTTTAAAATTAAATGTATTTCTGTGTAAATTTGCCAATGGTTGTGATAAGCATGATAAATTTAGATGTAAATCATGAATATATTGGTATGTTGCTTTGGGATGGGGGGAATAAATCTCATGTCTTAGTAGCAATTCAGAAATTTGAGTTTGAACACACATTTTACGATATCACCAAAAGTTACTGTTCTATATATTTAGTTTTGAACGTAAAATAAGCCAAAAATATATTTTTTTAACTCAAAGCCCTTGCATGTCGGTAAAATCTTGATTCATTACACTTACAGGTGAAATGATTGTGTTGACCATTGATTGGCGGGTTCTCTCTTAGCCCGCCCCGCTGGAGCCGTGCACAATTATTTTTTCTGAAATTGTTTGTGAGTCAATCTTTTCATAGTTTTTACAAATTTGCTGGACTTCATTTCCAGTCTTATTTTCAGAATTGAAACTCTACTCAGAGTTGCATGCAAGCTTAGCTGCGCGGTTCTATCTGAATACTCTTTGTTAATAAAGTATTGAAATTTGCATCCATCTATCGTTCTTAATACACATTATTGGGAAGGATCTCAAATTTGTTTCAGGTAATTAACGTGGATATTTGTTTTCAATGTCACCACCGTGTCGTTCTGTCATCTGTGGATATCAGCGTATTTGGGTGAGCACACTTATTGTTATAATTTATAAATTGCAAGAAATCTTATTCTAATATTATGGACGGTTTATTAAATATTGAGGATACAGAGCAATTAACAAGTGGCCTTAAGGAGTGTAGTTTAAAAGATAGTTCAGAGGAACTAAAGTGTTCTCAATTAGATGATCTTACTACATACATAGATTATCCTGGCCTGGCATCTCAGAGGCTCTCTTATGGTAGTGTCCAAAGGGCCTCTACAGAAAAAACAACTTGTGGCTAATGTGATAACCACATTCAAGACGGAACAAGTGAGAACCCATCAATCAATGGCCAACAAAATCCCTGCACCTGAAGATGTGAAGGAATCAAGATTTTCCTGACCTTCGAGTGCTATGAAGTATCTCGCAACAACAGGTTTCGGTTTAAAATTCAACGGTGACGTCACTGCGCATGGGAGATCATCAGTCAAGGATTTTAACCATTAAATGTAAATAAAAATAAACATAGTAAAATATAACAAGAATAAAATTATAATAACGAAACTAATAAAAATTTCTTGCAATTTATTTATGTTCAAATGGATTTTACTTTCAAAAAATATTTGTTAAAACAGTCACATGTGACTGAAAGGAAATAAACTTAACCTTAAATACTTTTTCTTTGCTATTTTTGCTAATCTTTACTTTTCTTACTAGCTTCTTAGAAAAGAATCCTTCAAGCAAATATTAAAGTATAGATTAAATTAATTTTTTTTTATTTTACGCTAATATGAATGCCAAATTCTCTGACAACAATCAGAAATATTACGATAAATTTCAATTTAAATCAGACGGGCAACCCTTACATCCTCGTAAAACAATCATGAATCTATATATGAATATTTTAAAAGAAATCATGAGTTTAGGTAAATAGATAAACAAATATCTAACTAAATTATATTCCATTTTTCGCACGTGTATCGACATAAATTAGTAATATCAAGTTTAAGGACGGCCGTCGTTGCATGCGATTGTTTGCAAAAATTGTGTCTGTCTAAAGTACACACACGTGATTTAAATAAACACATATTGTATTTTTCTACTTGGTTACATTTTGAAGTAATTTAGCACAACCAGACAAATTAAACTTGAGCGTACTTTATGTCTATTCAAGGTATGAATTTTTTTAGAGACACACGTTCAATGCGCGTCTAAACGCGTGCCCACGCGGCTTAACATTAATAACGATAATTTGAATGATCCTGTTTGATATTAGAAAACTGCTGCTCAATATTAGTTTCATTAACGAAATGCAAAAATGTTTTGAAAACTTGTAGACGAACATTGTGAACTTTTAGCTCACTCATTCGAAACTGCATTCCGACAGGAAGCATATTACATGTAGTTGAACGGTGAAATTATTGTTTCCCTTAGTATCTAATCACAACAGGCATGCATTTACCTAACAAGAAATAAATTTATTCAATACTGGATATATTTTAATCATTGTTCCGACTAACAAATGATTGAGCCAAGTTTTGCCGATCATTAGAAAATTTCCGAAACACATTTCTGAGTTGAATAAACGTCGGCTTCGGATTCTGTTGCACTAACCACTGAGCCACTTTACTCAGTTACGTCTTCACAACTAACAATAATTTCAGAAATTTGATATAAATCGCTTTATTTATGCTTTTAACTGGACCATCTTATAATAGCTATTCAAATTTCAGTAGAAAGGCGTACGTCGCTTACGCGCGCGCGCGTGTGTGTCTATTTCTGATAAGTGGTAGACGAAACCAAATTAATTACACGTGTATTTTCACCGAAGTGGAACTATAGTGGATGAATGCGAATTTCCCCTTTGCATGCTTCAAATTAATTGCTTCATTCTTACCACATAAAATGACACAATTAAAGGTGACCTAGGTGGTTGGTGAGGGGAGCAATGTTGCAAAATACACTTGTAATAAAATCATTCTAGACAAAGTGATCACAATTTTATTAAAATAAAAAGTGTAACTACAATATGAAATTAAAATAAATGAGGGTTAGACAATGAAATTAATAAAATTGCCTAACGAAAAAATAAACAGTGTAAGGAAAGGTAATTATTAAGGTAAAAATCAATTAGGAAATGTTAAAATTAACAAGGACCATAAAAAAATAGATACAAATACATAATGATAAATGTAAGGCAATTTGTAAGATGACTTAATAATTAATTGATTAACAAATGCAACATAGATAATACAACATGTACGCTCGTCTTAATCCAATATTCCTAAACTTTACAGTTAAATACTGTTTGTTGCGAATTTCTAATCTTTGTCTGAAGTTAGTTTCTGATTCCTTTTCGGAATAAGTTTCAGATTATACATTGGCTTTACTGAAAAATTGGTTTTATAATATTGATGAAATGAGGAATACAGCGCCTACTTATATCAGCTTCACATTACATTAAACAGGAATACTTAAAAGAAGAGAGCATTTCCGAACTACAGCAATGATTCGAATTCATTTAACTAGCTTTGCCGAAAGAGGAAAACCTGGTATTGGAAATGTACAGCTTAACACAAAAAGCATAATAATTATTTTTGATTTTGGTTTAGATTCACATTTGAAATGAAGACAAAGCACTAGCCAAATCTCGATAATTTGACAAAATTAACTTTTACCAATTTAATCTAATTGTCTTAGGCCACGTAATAAAACAATTCCGAAACAATAATCTGTTTGAAGCGCACTCTAAATCCTAATTAGTTAACGTTCAAATCGTTTACAAAAATGGCGCGCGTTTTTGCGTACGTGTGTGTTTACTTAAGTTAGAAATTAAGATAAATGGAGTGCTACCAGAAAACCATATAGGTCAAGAACGTAGGCAATATTATAACCAGTCAGTAATACACACATACAAACGCAGGATTAGAGCAATTGTCACTAAAAGGTCTTCGGATTAAGTCGCTATCATTGTTTAATTCGGTCAGTCAACAAACTATACGCGGTGTAAACATTTTACCGAATAAAGAAAAAATTGCCAACAAAAGTGACGTAGAAATAAAAATGAGTAGTTTTGTTCATGGCCTAAAAAGGACAGGTCGACCTATTTACTCTGCGTGCTAAATCATTTCGAAACAAAACACGAAATAAACTTAGGCTATGGTTTCAGCTATTAATAGAACGACGCTAGAGAACACTGATAATACTATTAATATTTATAAAGTTGATGGTGGTGATGATGATGATGATGATGATGGTGGTGAGAATGGTTGTTAAAATATGATAATGGAGATAATAAAGGCTAAAAATACATATAAAATACAGAAGAAATTTTTGAGTTTGATTGGCAAGATGTTAGTGATAAGCTATTTCGACCTAATAAATAGGGTAAGACAACACGAGTATAGGTAAAATACAAAATCAGGTGGTCAAAATGGCACAAATCATACTGACAATAATAAAAGTTACAGTCACAGTGACTGGGCTGGCAAAATTGACGAATTATCTATGGAAAATAATAAACTGATCAGCTTTTAAAAAACAAGAAAATTATTTGTAAACGTTTTAGTAACAGCGTAGAGGATAATGACGAACAGTTTTTCCGGTAGCAAAACAAATAGCAAAAACAACACTGACGGAATTGATGACGCTGTTACTACTACCGATGCAGGTGAAAGCATGATGATGATGACGATTATGGTAATAATAATAATATTATCAACAATATAATAATAATAATAATAATAATAATAATAATATTATTATTATAATAAAATTAATGCTGTTAATGATTATGATGACACTGATGATGATGATGATGCTGTCGGCAATGTAATGCCAATGGTTGCCGTAGTGCGCTTGGACTAAAAAGAAAAGGATTATAATAAACAGAATTTTGGTGATAACGAAAAAGGAGGGTCACACTAATATGAGTAGTAATGGTAATGATAATGGAGTTGACTTCGATTAATATGAAAATGATTTAAGAGAGAATGATAGTGTGGCCTAAAATTTCAGGATGAGGATGATGAGGTTAACGGTAATGATGTTGACAATAATAATAATAATAATAATAATAATAATAATAATAATAATAATAATAATAATAATAACATTATTTGGATTAAGTTAAGTTATGTTCCGATAATATGAGTAACTATCGCGCTATTTAAGCGAATGATACGATGAAGACCATATCTAAAATATTATAATAAAAATATTGATGCTAATGATCAATCGAATCTTTGCGAAACTAGTAGAGCAAATCTACTGCCCACGAAGAAAATCGTGGATACACTTTACGTGATGAGCGCACTGCGCAATCATTCAACAAATATTTTACTACTAATAATGTTGATATTCATGACTGTACGTGTTACGATGATAAGTATAAAAATAATAATGACGAATATTATTTCAAATATTATTAATTTTGTAAATATAATAAATGTGATTATGAGAAAGATTAGCCATTTGACGATATCTGTGAATAAGATAGCAATGAGAAGGTGATAGGTATGATGAAAACGTTGATAGAAATATTGTAACAGATCAAAAAATAAAATTTTGGTAAGGTTACTAAGATTAGTACAGATTTAATATTTATTATTGATGGCATAATTCATGACAGTGGAAAGCCAAATATTTTTATCCGATTATTGAACTGTGTTTGATTTTGAATATGCAATAAATTTTTGATAATTGAATTGGCTATTATTGTAAATAGAATTATTTGAATAACGAAAATATAAGCATGGATATGTCAACCTACACAAAATGTTTAAAAAAAATCTTATTAGCTTTCGTGAAGAGTTCATCTATTGAAGATATTTATTCTAAACTATATATCAAGCACAAGACCAAATATTCACTGGTCATGCTAATAGAATGAATAAAGATATTATAAATTTGAAATATTTTTGGTTGCAGGAACTAATATAAACGCAATAATGCTTTAGTTATTACATACTCTCCATTAGTTTAATTCTTGGTGTAAGCACTTGGCATATTATGTACGTACATTTGTCAGTATAAACTAAGTATTGTCTAAATTAACATTAATTGTTTGCGCGGGTGGTGGTAACAATTCTTTAAATCAAGTTTGCGAGCTTGAAGTAAACACCAATCTCATTGTATTTAACCAGTCGTCGCGGCGGTAGTTTTGTTATGTTGTTCGACGACTGGTTAAATACAATGGGATTGGTGTTTACGTCAATCTCCCAAACTTGATTTAAAGAAGTATTGTCTAATGTAGGAAAGTAAATTCATTCAGTACCCTGGCTTCGTAATTATTAGGAACTATTCACGCACTGCCCAGTGTTTGCAGCGGAGTGGCTCAAACCTGAGCGAACCAGTTATATTTATGAAATCTGCCAATAAATGAAAATAAAACAGTTTAAACTAAATTTGTATTTGGGTTATTGTTTGTAAAACATTCAACTGATGAGCGGACCGAAAAGCCGAAATAATGATGATAGAAACATTAACGAGAATACAGCAGACTTTGTGGATACAAAGATAGGGAAATTATGAAATATCCTGTCTCACACAAAATTCTTCTGTTTCTTTATTTATCACAAGTAACGCGTAGTAACATTTCCAAAATTATGATGAAAAACAATTATGTCAACAGCATCACTAACCTTGATGTTTTCCCAATGACTTTTCGAGATGTTTCGGCTACGTTTGTGTTGACATTGAAATTGTCTCTTCTCATTTGTGGTAAATCTACCTATAACACCGCTGTTTGCATTTTCCTTCAAGCTTTTATTTGCCGAATGCAGCTCAGTGCTAATCACATTTCTTTTGGTTGAGTTGAACAATCTCCTAGACTTTTTGTTGTTTCTCCTACAACCAGACAATTCATGGATATTTTCGGTAGAATCAGTTAATTTGGTCTCCGTTTCCAGTTCAAGCGCATGGGAATCAACCTCGTCGTTTTCATTATCGACATTAACATTTGATGTTCTAGGTATTGCGTTTTTTGACTTTTGAAACGATTTATCGAAATTATTTTCAACTTTCGAGGTGTTTAAGCTCGCACTATTGCCTTGTTTTGCAATTTTACTGCGCAAGTGGGTGCTATTATTATACGAAGATGCATTATTCAAATTGTCTCCGGATGGCAGTACTGGTTCAATGCGTGCTTTTGCGATGCGCCGGGGTCCCAAAGAACCCCCTCTTATATACCTATAGCCGCTCCCTTTGCCTTTGCATTCAATATTGCGAGATAGGCGCTAATTAAATCGGACAAAAAATGGCGTAAATGATGCTAAGTTAGAAACAAGAAAAAGAAAATTGTTCAACATGTAAGATTTTAACAGATTGTACGAGGCATGAATATATGAATTCACATTTCAACTCGTGCAAGAAAGCAAATATTGATTCTTATGCTTATTCATAGCAAGATGGCGAAAGTCGACAGATGTTATGCTTGTGTCCGCTTAGATTTGTGTTCACGGGACTCCCGTCACGTACATTTTATTAAGAATTAAGTTATTGCACGAAAGGTGACAACGAATAAATAATTAAAGCTTTTTAAACCTAAGAAATCACAAATCGCATTTTATTTAACCAGTGATAAAGCATAATATAGCCGACATCAGATCACGTACTGATGCGTTTCGATCTTCCATGTTCGTTATCATAGCAAGAGTGCACACTGACACATGAGGATCAAAGTGAAATATATATATATATATATATATATATATATATATATATATATATATATATATATATATATATATATAGTTAAAAGAATTAGAGATGCCGCCCTCAACCCTCGTCATCTTGCACACTTTGGACTTTTTGCATGATAAAACGATCATTTGTTACACTTGCCGTGATAAAATTATTCTAATCAAGGTTGCGCTTTCGGTATAAAAAACAATTCAAGTACATACATCATTTGTCGGTTTAAGCTAAGTATTGTATAATGCAGAAAAACCAATTCATCCAGTAGGCCAGTTTCGTCTTTTTTAGCAAGTCTTCAATTAATGTCCAGAATTAACCGCGGACTTTGAACTTGACAGAAAATTTCGACTACATCGTGCATATGGCTTCGTAAACATAACATCCATGCATAATTCACCAAATATTTCATTTCTATAATTCAAAAATCACAGATTGCGTTGGTGGTACTTTAAAAAAATTGAACCAAGTTCGTAAACTTAAGATAGTCACCAAGAAGAATTAAATTAGCCTTTCGAAAATCATAATAAAATCACAGACAAATAATTAGGCAATGCGTTTTAACTTTCCATTGTTGTCATCAAATTGCGACGGCAAATTACCTATAGAAGATAAATCCTCAATGTGTAAAAATTATGCACCATCAAGTTCGCAAACTTGATTTAAATACATGTCAACAGTTGTTGGGAAATAAATTATTGCTTCATTGTATGTCTCATAAACGTATGGTTTAGTCTGTAGAAATTTTGTGATCGTGACTGTATAAAAAATTTGCGGCCATAATTCCTAGTCAAGTTTAATGTATGCATGACATGTAGGATGACACTCGCATCTCTAACATACACACATTGCATTTTTTGTGCCCCTTATTCAATTAATCATCGTGTAGTGAAGATGACCACCAAAGATCGAAAACTTAATAGGTGCTGCTCTCAAGTCAATATATTTTATTTAATAAATTTTATTGCTACCTGCAAATACAGTGAATGGCTTATAGCTGAAAGGTTTTTCTTTTTTTAATCGCATACAAATACTACAAATTACATTTTAAATCAAGATAATTTTATGCGAGACGATTTGGAGCGTGAGCAACCTCTCTGATTCCCAGATTTATAAAATATGATAATTATTTTATGAGAAAAAGCAATAATGACGTCCAGAGCATATATTCAACACATATAAAATCTCTAATTAAATTTGATATAACGAAGATTTCAGTGAACCTACCTCTGGTCCAACGCCATTTTTCCTTTGAGTTAGTGCCTTGTTAAGAGTATGCCTTGACCTTAAATTCTGTAAATGCATTCTATCCTGGCCTATTGAGATGCTGTCATAGGCCTCATTGATCAGAACTGCTCGCCAACGCCACAGACTAGGCAAGCCGTTGTTAACGTGAATTGGCTGCAATATGTCAGCCAAGGCGTTAGCCCTAAGTTGGGCGCCTGAAGATATCGCAGAAGTATCAGTACTGCCGCTTAACCAAATGAAACGAAGAGCGTTGAATGTCTGCCTGAAACGCTGGGCTATTAGTAAACAATCGAGTCCTAGGAGAATTAGACGAATTTGTGTCAATGTCAGAACTGGAAGGCCACTTTCCAATTGGAAATAGTAGGAAGAAGGAAGAGCCTCCGTCTCAGAATGTTCATTAGCTAAATTTTCCAGTGTGAAAGTGAAACAAACAAATAGCTTATAGTATAGATGAAGTAGAAAATAGCAACAATTATAACTGTGTAGGTGTGTAAAAGAGAGCGAAAAATAGAGAGAATGGTGTATTTTATCTACACACGTAAACATGATTAAAATCTTACGTATTTTGCATAAATGATGCACAAGTCATTATGAAACATGTTAACAACACTTTATTCTAATTTTTTAAATCCAAAATAAGAGAAAGAATAGACTAAAGCCTTATAAACTCATGTACTGGCGATAGCATAAAGTGAATGTGAATTATGAATTCAAAAAAGGGAATTTTTTATAACATTTTCCTCCAATATCCGCCTAGGCCATTTTTTCAATGAGCCACTAACAAGTGTTCACGTGAATCTAAAATCTATCAAACCGATAGTAGAAATTATTGACTCGAGTGAATTATGCGGTTGCCGCTGCGTGAGTTAATTTCCGAGCGCATTTCAGATAAATAGGCGGGGTTAAATTGACTGAATTTGTGTATTTGGCGGTATCGTTTTGAAAGGCAGTTTGTTAATTTGACCACATAAAATGTTTTTTTTTATTATTGTAAAGCCTGACCCATGATTTACATACATTTGTCAGTATAAATTAAGTATTTTATAGTGTGGAAAAGGCAATTCATCCAGTAAACCGTTTTCGTCCTTATTGGGAACTCATCACGTACTGGTCAGAATTTGCCGCGGACAGATTTGGGATGGTTATTTGTGACTTTAGGGCTAAAGGAATGCTATATAGGTTCTACTGCAAAGCATACGTCAGGGTGGCTCAGTGGTTAGATCAACAGATTCCGAATCAGACGTGCCCTGGTTCGAGATCTGTCCGCGGCAAATTCTGGCCAGTACGTGATGAGATCCCAAATAGGACGAAACCGGCTTTCTGTATGAAATGCCTCTTCCACACTATAAAATACTTAGTTTACATCGACAAATTTATTAACAGAAAAACAACTATACAGAAAAATTATCTGTTCATGCTGATACTCTCATTTTTTCTACTGAATCCGTCCTAGCTGGAGTTGTTAAAACGGAGCTCATATCTAAAAATCAGAAGCAAATCCTCTAATATTCGAGGCCTTAAATATATTCATAGTCCTTGTAATGCGAACATGTTTTTGTAATTAATTTCAACGTTTGTTTGGGCCTTTGAGTTATTTCGGCGAGCTTGTTTTATTCTATTAATTTAACCCTATTGACTTTATTTTGGTCTTGCTTTGAGGTAATTAAAAATTTAAGGACGAATGCGAGCGAAAATTCAACGATGTTTATCTCAATAATAAAACAGTCCCCAAAATGGACTGTAATGTTCTTTTGTGAAATAGGCTTGGCTTACCTAGTAAAAAGTTGGTTTACATATGATTATTAGCTTATGCTAATTTCAGCATGATCAACAGGAGTAATCACACACACACACACACACACGTTCTGCGTGATTAATAGAAAGTTGGCACGATTAACATCTTATTTATATTGCGTATGACTTGAGACAGAATAGAAAGTACTATATTTTAAGATGACCATTATATTGCTATAACACGTCCAGGTTTGTAGAATTGTAACGTCCATTCGCCCCACATTACCTGAATATATAAATTTTGATGACTATACTACAAACAAAAACGCATGCATACATAAGATTACACATGTTGCTCATATTTAATTTTGTATGTACTTCTATTACTTCCTGAATTAACCTGTTACTATCTATTTGCATTCAAAATGGATAAATGTTTGTATGCTAGTTTGCCCCAGCCACGAATATATCATTTTTTATTCGTAATGATATCCCGGCAATTGTGCAGCATGCCGTCACGCAATTTATTTAACTGAAATTACGAAGAATATATTGGTATATACAAATTATTTGGGTGAGTGTTAGAAAATTATTTAGACGCGAAATAAATATTTTCACAACAACGAACGGTCACCACCCGGCGCAAGTATCCTTAGTAATAGATGATTTCGCGTGAGATTTTTCCTCAAAATTACATGCCATATACTTCTGATCCAATTAGAGCGAAATTGTTACTAACTAATTGTAATCTAAAAGGCAACGGAATATGTGTTAGTTAGCACGAAACGAATGTGCATGAGATTATACTTTCCGTTCATGCTGCCTTTGGTTTATCCTTCTGGTCACAACTGAACTAATTTGTTACTAGGTACGCAAAACCTAATACATACTTGCATATATATTAGTTCTTCGCAACAAACAGTATTTAAATGTGTTAGTTCTTTGGAACCAAGATTATATATTTGTTCACAATGATTATCTGTAAGTCTCATTATTCAAGTCGGTCTCCTAGAGTATCCGGTCTAGTAATATTATAAATTATCTAACAAAGCCAACTTACACAAACTTCAATGAAAAAAAAGTTTAATAGTCGGAAAATCTTCCCGATTACTTTCATCATTTATTTAAAACTTATCAATTTATATTATATCCGCGAATGCGGCACGGAAAATTACAAAAAATCTGAATGTAAAACAGATCTATCTTCATGGTCATCTTTTGTTACCCAGCAGTAATTAGCTACCCGCTTTTAGCCACAATATAACCAGAAGATGGGACCGAATACCTTTAAATAGAAAAATGCTGTCAAATCTGACATCATATAGGAAAATATATGTTGATGTCTCCTATTAAGTACGAACCAACAGTGTAGTAATTATATAGAAATTTTCGTTTTATTCGCTGCCCTTGTTGCCTTAAAATAATCTTTAAGATAATAATCCTACCAAATCTTTCATGTATATATATATATATATATATATATATATATATATATATATATAATGGCATTTGAAAATAATACATGAAATTTGCTAGATGTACAACTCAACAAACCACCGAGGAATTGAATGATTGAATATTAAATCGGTCAATGAAATTTATTGCCACAAAATGAATTTTGGACGAACAATAGCTGGAGTTCAGCTGGCAGTAACGTAAAATGTAAAATGCAATTAATTTAATATAAAATGTCAGAAGCGGAAAAATGGAAACAAATATTGCCTTGCGAAATGTGGCGCTTTTATGCAAATATAACTATGTCGCTTAAACGTTGAATATATAAATTCATCCTAGTCTTGCATTAAGGCTATACCAATCTTTCTATTTTAACTTATTAATAAATCTATCTATCCCGAAATCGATCAGTTATTCTTCAATTTTATCTGCGTTGGGTTACTTAATTAAATCTTATTCGCTTTAGATTTATACATTTACGTTTTTTTAAATGTATACATATTTCTATATAATTATATTTAAAACGGAATACTTTAATCTCTCTCTCTAGGTTTTTATTCATATTTATATGGTGATATGTCTTTGTCAGAAATATTCGTCTATCCACACATAATTTGTACCAATATATATATATATATATATATATATATATATCGTGATAATTTCAATTGATACCCTATGATATGGCGCGAACTTAGAACAAATCACTAAAACCAGTGCATTTAATACAATGCCAAACAAAATGTAATTATACCATTGTCTAGAATGTCCTGATAATTGCCGCTGATTTCTATCAGCTAAATGACACCATGGTCCAGTGGACGGCTTTTGATTGAAAATGAGATTACTTTACGTGTATACCGATTACAGTTCGAGCAGTCGCTTCATTATATATTTCGTATGAATGCAGGCACACCCACATATTGGTATCACAACTAACATATACGATATTAAAGTTGGATGTACTGAGATTGTTTTTCAGTTGAAGGCTCTTCAGGACATCCATCACAATATTATTAAACGCGTCATCTCTCATTTTATTTGTCAAATTTCACCTTGCTTTCACGATAGTTAGGCCAAATCTTGAAGATTAAGCAACTCCGGTATTGTGGAAATGCGTTAAATTACTAATCTGTATTATGGAATAATTTATGCAAAAGATTGGTGATAATTTGTGTTTTGAGGTGTTTTTATTTTATGGAAAAGGATTATGAGCATGACCTTTATTACAACTGGTGCAATTGGCCAACTAGAATCGGTAGGATTACTCTCGGTATTGGTTTCATGTACAATAATCTGCAAATTGTTATTTATATGAAATAAAATCAAATATTTCATCCTCAATGTGGGTATTTGGCATAGAAAATAATATTGTTAACTGCCCACATCTATTAGATGGCATCTTTACTACGCCACAAACTACTTTATGTTTGAGCACCATGCTATGAGTATCGCGTTTGCTTATTCAGACACGTAGTATGTGAGCATGTGCATTTTTTGATATAGAATAGAATAATAGAATAGAATATCTTTATTTGGATTCAAACCAAACATGTTCCATCAAATAATAAAATTAGAAAATGTACAATATAAAAAGATATCACATCACATATATATGAGCAATTATTTGTACTGTACAATTTATCAGCATCAGAAAGTTCAGCTGTAAACAGTGATAGATTCTTCATCAAAATTAGGAAAATTTAAGTTATAATTCGAGTATAACATTTTGTAAGAAAAAAAGGGAACCATGACTAATAATTGATTGTGTGCTAAAACTTATTGGTAATAGATACTAATATTATGGAAAGATGGCGTGAATTTTATTAAGGTAACGAAATCATTTTATTCGCAACGGAATGAGATGAAATTTGTCTTTGAAATATCCATTCAACTGTAGATACTTGCATAAATCAACAAACGAGCAAACCTTCGTTGTCTACATTAATTGATTTTTGTAAAATACTTCGAACAACAGAAAGTTGCCAATAATTTATTAATTTCAGCTTTTAAAGTGCAGGTTTTATTAAAAAGGATTCTATAAAGCACTCTGGTTCAAGCTAGTGTAATTGACGAAGTAGAAGTTAAAAATGTAATTTACTTAATTATATTACATCTATGTTGCACAAAAATGTATATCTAAATATACTGGCAGGATTAGTAAATAAATGTGTCGTCGAAATAAATGGAGCATGGCATTAGATGGAAAATGGAATTCCTACATATGCAAACACGTAATATAGTTTTAAGAACTGCAACGGCCAGCACTTGAAATCGGGAGGCGTCTGCGTCAGAGTATTTCAACGTATCTACGACGCAAGTCAAGTCGCGCATGACATACAAGATTTAGTTGCAAAACAAATAATGTATTTTCGCCAAAATTTCCATAAGTTGTGTCCTATTTGATATATATATATATATATATATATATATATATATATATATATATATATATATATATATACATAGGAAATTCATAATCGCCCACTAAGAACGAGCGCAAACTACTTCATGAATTTCGATTGCTTTCTTATGCAATTCATAGTTTATACTCATAATACCGTGTCTTAATTAAAATTGCAAGGCACATTTTTGTCATTTTGCAATTTCCAAAGGAACAAACAAGTTTAGTAATAGACCCACTTGCCACACCAATCTTATTTTGCACCAACTACGTTGGCATGTGTTCCGACAAGTGTGAATTCAATTTTCTAAAGTTTTTTTGCATAAAAGTGTCCACAGGAATAATTGAAATTGTAGATAAAGTTAGACATAGATTGCTGTAGAATTATTTCTTTCATAACAGTTAGAAAAACTTTGGTAATGGGGAATATCAAAACAAACCAAGCTGCATAAAATGTATACACCAATGCGGATTAAAATCGATCTTTTACGTGTTTCATTATCTCTTCATCTCCGTAAATAAAGTGAGCATACACCGGATTCTGATCAACATTTCAAATATGCACAAAGGGTTTTATTATATCATTAGGTATATACTCATCTATGAAATGTGCTGGGTAAACGCTAATGATAAGAAAATAACGCACACTGTCCGACAAAGTCTGCAAATAATCAAGCGAACGAATAATCAATGCCCAATTACACCACCGTCGTAAAGGCCATCCCCTCCTCAACGTGGTACGACGGTGTCAACCATGTCTCGATGGCCGATCGTACATGGGCTAACGGGGCTATGGCGGTGGTGTCACCAAGGCGTGGTGGATTTCCGACCGGCAATCGGATCTCCTATAAAATACCACATGAGCCCGAAGACGACACCATGACTCGGCGTGTGTTCCCCGCCACAAAAGGGTTCAACAGCCACAGGATTACATGGACTCCTGGACAGGTACCCCGTACTTCCGAATGGCGAATGAGCTCTCAACAGCCACCGGCAACCATGCAACTTACTGCTGCCTTGCAGACTGCGCTTGGATGTGCAAAGGCTAGAGGTGCGTCCTCGATCAAAAAGTCGAGTGGTGAGGGAACACCACTTGCACCAAATTCCCAAGAAACTCCATGAAATGTCACAAATACCGTTCATGCTACGGCGTCCCCGGCAAGCGACGCGCTCTGTATCAGCGCGAAAACACCTATTTATTTCGGGTGTTGGAATGTTCGATGTTCCGAAATGGCTGCCAACCGCCCGGCATGGAGAGGTATAATCCGGGATTTCTATGGAGCCGGCTTATCCTCCAAAAGGAGTCAGCCGCAGTAAAGTAAAGTAAAGTAATTACACATTGCATTAGCCAAGCTTTATTTACGCTTCATCTGAGATAGCTTTTTCTTATGAAAGCCTATCTGCTCAGTGTGTCATCGGTTCCAGGTTTGCACAACACAATTGTAAATCCAACATCCTGATGCCATTCATTGGATCTATTAAGCAGTTTTCCGGCATGCACACGACTATTACAGACCAAAGATGCATCATCAATGTAACGGTTGTAAAATTTCATAGTAAATAATTAACCAAATTATGTTTTTTTCCGAAATGCGCATAAACATGTCGGCTATAATGAATGTGAGAAGGGAACCCATTTTTAAACCACCTTTCGGTCTGTATTTTTGACCAGAAAAATTGAATTGAATATCTGAACAGCACAAATTGGAAAACCTCTCAAATGCGTTTCACTTAGTTTAAATTTGGTAAATTCTCTTTGACATAATGACATACAAACTCAATAGTTTCCTCTAAAGCGGTATTAGTAAATAATGAATCACCAACAAACGGACAATTCCAATGGACTTTTTGAAATTTGATTGCGGAGCGCCAGCTTTTTATTCTCTAATGCCGCGTTTTGCGTACGAGGGAAATGCAAAGATGTGATAGAACCGCATTTTCATTGGGACGAATACAAACTCAGCCCGATCGAAGACAAAACGAAATTGGAAATTGTGATCAATCGGACCTTTGTGAAACTGTCCATGCAAAGCTACTACCCGCGTACGCAAAACGCGGCATTGGAGTAAATCCAATGGATTATAGCGTTAAATTTGTCTACATTCTCATCAAATTTAAAGGAATCTATTAAACCCTGCAGAGATAATTCATTTATTACCGGCCTAAATAGATTTGCCAACCACTTAGGCATTGTTTAAATCTAGTTTGCAAGCTTGAAATAAACAACAATCATATTTTATTTAACGAGTCGAACAACAGCAACAATACCGTTAGTCACACTAACTGACGCGTTTAGACTGACTAGTGACGATCAAAACGCAATTCATATCAGCTCTCCCGAAATCGTTGATTGCATAGCCATTTGGCCAATAAACGCGTTGGTTTATTTGTTATTGGAACAATTGGTGGCAAAAGAATATCGAGTTTTTGCGTTTTCGGTAAAGAAATACAATCGTACGTAGCCAGATGCGTTACAAGTTTCAATTCACGCTTGTCTGAACGCATACCAAATTGATGGGTGAAAAATAAGAATTACGTCCATATCTAAACATTGCGCACCTAGTATCGAATTAATTCATCTAGAACCAGAAGGATAAACCAAAGCCAACAAATCTTTAATCTTATGTACACATACGTCTCGTGATAAATTGCAACTCATCAGTAGGAGCCAGTAGCACGCCCTAAGTCCACAAAACACTCGGTAATGGAATGCGGGACAATTGGACGGGACAATCTCCGATACCAATGTGCATAAAAATAGCAGTGGTGTTAACGTCATATGAAGCCTTCGACAATGCGACTTCAAATCCAAAATACCGTCTATAGTATATACCGAGCCTGTAAAGGATATGGTTTTCGGGTCGGTACATGGTAGGCACGTACACGCGTTTCGTGCATGCTGGCAACTTATCAGTAGGCGCCGGTTGCATGCACTATACCCAAACAAATTTGGTCAAGAAATGTGATACAATTAGACGACACAATCTCCTAAATTAATGTGTACACAACTACATATAAAGTCTTCCATAATGCGACTTCAAAGCAAACAAATTATATATAATATTTACCGAGCCTGTGAAGTATACTAATGTTTCTATACACATTCGTGTGGCAGATTTTATTGTTCAATTATCCCATATTACTTGACCAAAAATATAGTTGAAATAGAACGTAGTACCGGCTCCTACTAATGAATGAATAAAGCGTATATGTACGCGAGATTATTCCTTGCGTTCTTGCTGACTTTGGTTTATCCTTCTGGTCCTATTTGAACTAAATTATTACTAGGTGCGCAACACCTAATACACAATTGCATACGTATATGTTCTCCGCAACAAACTGTAAATAACAATTATAACTATATAATTGATTGATTTCATGATTACCACGAAATGTTATAACTGACACCGATCAAGACCAGATTGTATAGATTTGCTGGAATAACAGGTGTTCAAGCATAATTCTTATTCTAAATTTTGGTGAAATTTAGCGTATTTTGAAACAAAATGTGTTGGTACCATGTACGACTCGGCAACCATAGTGTTGGTAGAAGGAAATGATGTGTTGGTACCCTATTTGGGCGCGGAATATATTATATATTATAAGCCGTCTTTGAAGTCGCCTCGTCGCAGACTAAATGAAGTTAACTTCAATACTGCTTGAATACACGTTTGTATAGAGGTTATGCCTTCCAATTGTCCCAAATTCCTGGACCAAATATATTGTTCGAGAAGAGCGTAATAACGCCTTCTACTGCTGAATCGCCAGTAAGCACGAAGCGCAGGTGTACATGAGATTTTAACTTTCGCTCATTCCGACATCGGTTTATCCTTCTAGTATCATTTGAGCACAACACCTAATACTCAATGGCATACATATAAGTACTTCGCAATAAACTGTAGGAAGCTGAATATAAATGTTTTTTATTGTGAAAATTGCGACATTCAAGGAAAACTATTTTAATTTTAATTAAAGCTAGATGGTTTGGCATGCTTCCCTATTTGGCAGCAGTTTGAATAAATTGACGTTGTCAAGAATTACGCCACCAAGATAAATTAATTCGTGCGCAGACATTATCATGGTGTTTACCAAGCCTGATGCGATTAAACAATTTTGACTAAAATTTATATTTTAAGTACATTTTTATGTGAACTAATTTTACGATTTAAAAAATAAATTTTTGGTTTATTCCTTCAGTAAATCGGTTGATAATATAGAGCAAAGTGTTACTGCATAATTTTAGATCTATTTCTTAAACTCATTTCTGGTAATAAATGTCTTGTATACTTAAGAATAACTATCCTAGAAGCATTGACGTTTAATCTGATAATATATATATATATATATATATATTATATTTTCTCGAAATCAATAATATATAAACTTATAGCAATTAATCGGAATGTTTTAAATTCTGGTAATCATTTCATTTAGCAATACAGTCATACAACTTACAGTTTCTTTCGTCTAGTGTTTTTAAATCTTTATCTTTTGAAGTATCGAGTTTTGTAGTTTCTGCTCTCTGATTTGAAATGTCTAACACCGTGGGACGCGCACCAGTATTTGTATTTGCTTCAATTGGACTTGGAGTAGTAAAAGTTACAAATTTATCCTCAGCCCCTTCAGTTGACATTTGATCCTCCTCGCGAAGTGGTGTAGTCGGAGTTGTAGTGAAAACTCTTCTGATTTGACCCAAATAAGTGGCGTCTTGGCCAACGATGCCCGAGCAAAACTCCATGGCAAACGATCGTGCAAAGTCTGGCTGGCTACCAGACTGCAATTGGGCCAGTGATTGATAAGGCCTGTTGGTGTCCGGTCCATACATTGCTCTATAATCATTGCCGCCAGAATAACGTCTGGTCTCTTCATATTTTAACGGATTCGATGGTTCCCTTCTAGTTGGCACACTGGCAAGCAGAGTGGGAGGTAGGCTTGCAACGCTGAACAATCGCGAATGAGACGTCAACAGATTGGCAGCATCAAGAATTGTCAAGAGATGATCGCGAGAAATACGAGATGTACTGCTATTCAATTCCAATTGGGGCACTGAACGCCTTAGACTTTAATGTGGGAAAAGGATGCAGATATAATACATTAATAAAAAACGTTTAAAATCTTAATCAAAATTCTTTATAGCTAAGAACTATTAAATATATTTTAACCAAAACATCAGAACACGGATTGAGTTAGAGTAAAGCTTGCTTTAAAATAAAGCATATTTATGATAAAATGGGTAATTTATTCGATAAATTATGACAGAGGTCTCATTGGCAAATTGTTCGAAATTTGCTCGTATCGCATAAGCATATATTTCATGGTTTCTCCACCAACTTCCTTAAGCCACGGAGACCATTGCCTATTTAATATTTACAATTTAAAGAACATGTATTTGCAATATTTTATTTGGTTTAAATACTGGATGCTGCTTTCCTCCACAACTAAATTCCTGCTAGGATATACGATTTGTAATTATGTAGCAGAAAAGCTACCGTTTAGGGAAGCATTTACCGTGGATGATTATAATTTACTTTGGAATACAAGTTTTGTTAAAATTCAAAGTACCATTTTCACGTATAATTAAAATTTATCAAATAAACAACCGTTCTTCTCGGATTATCTCATCGAGTGTCTAAAAGTAAACACTCACACACAGATATATATATATATATATATATATATATTTCTGTTGGATTTTATGTTCATTTTGACGATACTTGAGAATAAATTAGAAAGAACTCATTCTTGTATCTGATAAAATTTTTCTTTATCTTTGCAAATGAGTATGGTAATATGGTTTTTATGCTATATACTTTGATTTATATGTAAAATTTTTTGCGGGAAAATAAAATATGTACAATTTTTTATTTGGCATTATGTAATTATGAATAGGATTATTCAAATAAAACGAGAAATGCATGCCAAAGTTTGCAGGAAAAATTTGAAACTTCGTGTAGACATGCGTGGAAAGCTTTCTGACAATTCATCTGCTGGAGCCGACACTACGCACAAAACACACTATAAATTTTTTTAAATAAATAAATAAAACCTCCTATAAGTATTTGTGTCATAAGCTTTGTTGAATAAAGCTATACTTAATACCAGAATAGGATTAATTATTTCGATTGAGGCCAGAAAGTAAGGCATTGATATCCTCAATCGTGCAGATATTTTGCTTTTATTCTAAATATGAAGCTGACACAACCTCCGTTTTTATATAATTAAGTCTACGAATTTAGGCTATTCAACTTTCTCACTTTTCTTGAGAAAATGTACGATGGGTTTGAGGCGCAATGCAAACTCCAACTAATGAACAGCCGCTAAAAACAAAGTGCATTTGGGAATGAGATGGTACCTTTAGTACAATTTTAATTTCGAATAACCTTTCAGTCCGAATTGCACTATCTTGGTACTAGTTATGTATTATTTTCGGTGGAGAAAACGTATATATATATGCATATATATATATATATATATATATATATATATGCATATATATATATATAAAGGGATACGTTTATAAGGAATGCAGTTTCCCGAATGGCACAAAAGTATGTTGAAGCCGCATTAACTCACATTTAATCCAGCTAAATTACGAGTGCTATTTAAGGTTACAAACTAGCCTTTATCAGCAATAAAAAAGAAACAGCAGTTAATGTCGAAATAAAATATTATTTAACAATGTATATGCGCAAGTTGTCGATCACCTTACATAGGCCGATCGGCCAGACGGTTAATTTCTCGAATGAGAGATTAATTCAACTTACGCATCTACGTAACTTGCTGCTCCATATTTGAACTAATTTGTTGCTATGTGCGCAATACCTCATACACCATTGTATACATTAGAGTTCCCGGCTTTAAATAAAGTACAGTATATGAGAGTCAAGGTTTTAGTTTTATCATTTTTGAATTTTGATTACGGTGACATAGTAGCAATACAGTTATAACAAATAACAAAAGGTTCGATACTGTCTCTCTCCCCTACAATATTCTGCATATGAGATGAGATTATGTATAGGTGAGGTAATGATTGGTCTGCTAATTATAAATAGTTATATTTTGAGTTCAGTTACTGAGACAAATTCTATGATTAAAACTAGTGTTGAGTCAAATATATATAAATAGAATGGTTTTGGAACGAGGTTACCACATTTGCTTAAATCTGCTATTGTGATAAGTGTTGTGTTGCCTGATGATGGTGCTGGAAAGTAGGCACCGAAACGTCGCCAGTAAACAAAGATGTGATAGAACCGCATTTCCAGTTGAACGAATAAGAAGTCAACCCGATCAAAGACAAAACAAATTGGAAATTGTGATCAATCGGATCTTTGTGTAACTGTCCGTGTAAAGCTATTACCCGCGTACGCAAAACACGGCATTGGAATGAACATACGCATCTGTTTTAAATCAAAAGGCGAATACACGTCTTTAACTGCGCAACATATCGTTGAAACCTCATACGTATGTTCTCCAGACGTGGCATTTAAGATAATTACTAATAGTAATAACAAAAGGGAGTTAGCCACATACGAAGCGTCATGGATAAACAAATTGCAGCCGGATTTAAGCAAGCAGGAGAAGCACGTTGAGGCATTGAGCTTGAACCTGTGGTGATGCATGCAATTGATTGGTTGTTCCCTTATTTCACACTCTCTCTATGTTTACATTTTTCTATTTTGTTTGGCCTTTCAATTTATACATAAATAGATTTCATTTGTAGACACTTCAGAAGAATATGAGAAAGAAACTGTTCTTGTACCTGAAAAAATTTCTTTTTTGAACATGGAAAGGGGACTATGAATATATATGCTCCAGTGTATTAGATAATGTATAGCTAGTAAAATTTGAATTAAATAGAACAAGAAGGATATACCAACGTAAACCTGAACGAAGGGTTTAATCTCATATACACATTCGTCCAGTGCTTACTGGCTATTAATAAATAGGGACCAATAATAGGTCCAGTCATATACGAAATAATGTCTTGGCTAGCGTCCCTTTTAGGTAGAGTCTATTTAGCATCTCTTTGACATAAAGTTGCAACAACATCCACTCACGATCTTTTATAATAGAACGGAAACTGTGTTACTTGATAAACAAACATGGCAATTAAGTTTTGTGGCAGGATTTTGATGATATATATGAAGTCAGTAAAAATTGAATTTTGTTGAAGCTAGCAAAGACATTTCATCAAGTAGGAATGTCGTTGTTGCAATACTGAATTAATTGAAATTATCTGATCTGCGTTTTGACTAACGCAGCTTTCATTGTTCCAGTAATTTTCTTTTTTCATAATATTTCGATCTACATTACCGTAGATCTTCATCAGATGCATTTCACGAAACAAATGAAGCAAGTGTTAGTCAGAACGCAGATCAAGTAATATGCTAAATTTCTTATAATTAGCTTTTAGTATGAGTGAATTCCAATTTTCGTTTGAAAGAAATTCATCAGTGTAATCTTCATATTTTTGTGTCATATTAATTTCATTTCTTTCGTGAAATGCATCTGATGAAGATCTACGGTAATGTAGATCGAAATATTACGAAAAAAGAAAAAAACTGGAACAATGAAAGCTGCGTTAGTCAAAACGCAGTTCAGGAAAGTTCATCAAGTAGACCGGTATCGTCCTTATTAGGAATTCGTCAAATACTTTGCAGAATTTTTCTGCGATCAGAACTCGAATCGGGGAACATTTGTGTTATTTTGCACATATACTAGTGATATATACCTTTCACAAAAATGGCGAAGAAATTTAACGACAGAACGGGACCTTCACAAAGGTAACATTTACGCTTCATCTAAATTTAATTTCACCAGATAAATAAATAAATATTAAAATGAAAGTGAATAATTACGCAAAATAACACTTATAATTTCAATTAGATGGCAGATGCGTTATCTAAAATGGCTTAACTACTAGGAGAAAAAGGAAATTTAAAATAAATCGGATGTTCTGTTCCATAAATGTGCTATGAGAAACAGGTGAAATTCGTTGGCTTGGTTGGTCAATAACAAGGCCAAAAAGGACAATTTGTATTTTTCATAAACAATAATTCTACATATAACAGTTAAATACTATTTGTTGCGGAGAACTAATATATATGCAAGTATGTATTCGGTGTTGCGAACCTAATAACAAATTAGTTCAGTTGTGACCAGAAGGATAAACCAAAGACAGAATGATCGGAAAGTATAATCTCCAGAGTGTATGGATTTACTAGAGTAACAGGTGTTCAGAAATATTTGTAATTCTCAATTTCAGTGAACTATAGCATAAATTTATATCCATCATGTTGGTACCATGTACCGACTCGGCAACCATAGTGTTAGTACCATGTACTTTTTTGGTACTACAATGTTGGTATCGGTTACTAAAACAAAACCTATAGTGTTAATATCATTTACAGACTCGGTGTATATATTATATAGAGTGAGTTAGCGTGGAAGTCGCATTTTCGAGCCTTTATATGATGTTAGCTTCACTACCATAAGTTTACACATTCTTCTAGGAGATTGTACCGTCCTATTATCCCACATTCTTCGCCCAAATATATAGTGGTTAAAGGGCGTAATACCGGCTCCTACTGATGAGTCGCCAGTAAGCACGAAACGAATGTGCATGAGATTATACTTTCCGTTCATGCTGCCTTTGGTTTATCCTTCTATTCACAACTGAACTAATTTGTTACTAGGTTCGCAACACCTAATACATACTTGAATAGTTCTACCTAATGGCGGTATTTGATTTATATAAAGTGAAGCAGTGGCCAATCCTTCACATAATATGTAATATGTTTTAATAGGCTGTTTTCAATGGGAAGTCAAATACCGAATACAATTTATACTCGAATTTATGCCTCATTTTTATCCATTGTTTCATTCCATGCTAGTTAGTATAATATGATATGGAATCAATAATAGTTTTTAGTTTAGACAGAACGTTCATTTCAAGTTAATTTTGATTCCAATGCAATCTTCGGCTTTGACAGAAGATAGCCATCAGTAGTGATGTCATAACCTAGACTTTCGATAGTAAGAGGGAATAATTACTCTTGTTAGATGTGTGTATGGTTGTGTGTATTTATATTCGTGTCTGGTTTGCTACAATGCATGGGCTGCCTTGAGTTTGCTAAAAATTCTGTTAAAAAAGGAAACGAGCAAACTGTGGAATAAGTGTGTGTGTGTGTGTGTGTATTCATGCCTATTGTATGTATACATGTGAGTGAATGTCTGCTGATGCCTTAAATTATATTCTGTTTGCATGTATGAGAGCGTGGGTTACTACGTCGAACGCATATACAGAAGAAATAGAAAAATAAATTGGGTCACTTCAAGGCTGTAACAAGCAAAAGCTTATAAGGTTAACTGTTCTGCTATTCATAGACGTGGTGGAGCTGATATCAAAGACGGTAACTGCGGTACAATTAAGACTATACAAAATACTACAAATCGTATGCAAAAACCTAAGGATTCATTTCATTACACATTTGGCATATTTTGTGATATGAAAAGTTTAAATCCGTTAACATGCATACACCCATACACACCCACACATAGACACACACACACACACACACACATATATATATATATATATATATATATATATATATATATATATATATATATATGTATATATGTCCTGTGAAATTTTAAATGTAAAGATAATACGTGGATTAAGGTATCAACTTTAAAGCTCAAAATTTCTGTGATGAATAAAATTGCAAATAGCATGCGTAGAGAACAATTTCTAGCAAAAATATCTAGCAATCTTTTTCGTGTGAGTCTGATAAGCATTGTTCTGATTTTTAAACAAACGAGGTTAGTGAGACAACCCGGAAAAGTCGAAACATATACTACAAAGCGTTTTAATAAATTAGGCATGTCAAAGTCTCGGTGAATTCAATAGCAGGTTTGGTCGTATACAAAATCCAGCATAACAGAAAGTGTTTAATCAAAGTAACAAACAGATTTTTGCATATTTTATATATAATTCAGTCTTATATTCAAATAACACGTAATTTCATGGCTCAAATATTGCCTCTCTCTCTCTCTCTCTCTCTATATATATATATATATATATATATATATATATTAGGAGACGGGGATCGGTACAACCTCTACGTAATGGAGGAGATACAACTTCTGTGGGGGCGAACTTGATATAAATTCCTGACCAATTATGTACATACGTTGAATAAAATGTTATTGTTATTATCGCCCGCGCAACCAATGTTCGGTTAATTAAATACATATTAAAAAAAAACCACTTCCACATATAAAGTGCTATCTGTTCGATGATGACAGATTGGGGATGGTTAATTGGTCCATTAGCGCTAAATGGATGCTATATAGGCTCTACCTAAAGGGAAGGCTAGCCAAGGCACATTAGTTAATATATAATTTAAAATTGTGTGTAGTGTGCGGCAGGGTGTCTCAGTGGTTAGAGCACTAGATCCGGAAGTAAACGTGCTCAGGTTCGAGGCTTGACCGCGGCCAATTCCGGACTACGTGATGAGTTCCCAATACGGACGAAACCGGTCTACTGGATGAGTTGCTTTTTCTACACTACACAATACCTAGTTTATATTGACAAATGTATGTACATGATGGGTCAGGTGTTTATATCAAGTTCGCAACCTTGATTAAAAAGTAATTGTTATTACCTCCCGCGCAACCAATGTTCGTTTAATTATAAAAATGTTCATTTCAATACCACTTACCAATATGACGTGGTATCTGTTCCAAGATGGCAGATTGGAGATGGTTAGTTGGAACTTGAGCACTTAATTGATGCTATATAGGCTTTGCCAAAGGGAAGGGCTAACCAAGTCACATTAGTTAATATATAACATAAAATTGTTCGAAGTGTGCGGCAGGGTGACTCAGTGGTTAGAGCACCAGATTCAAAAGCAAACGTGCCCAGTTTCTAGCCCTGTCCGCGGCCAATTCTGGATAGTACGTTAGAAGTTACCAATAGGGATGTAACCGGTCTACTGGATGAATTGCCTTTTCCACACTATACAATACCATGTTTATACTGACAAATGTATGTACATAATGGGTCAGGTGTTTATATCAAGCGCGCAACCTTGATTAAAACACAATTGTTATCACCGCCCACGCAACCAATGTTCGTTTAAATTCATTCAGTAGACCAATTTCGTCTATATTGGGAACTCATCGTGTACTTTTCGCGGCAAATTCTGCTATCCCTTTCTCTCTTTATATATATATATATATATATATATATATATATATATATATATATAGGATTGTTGCATATTTCAACTTCGCAACCTTGTTTTATTAATTGTTATCATCAATCGCGGAATCATATATTGATTAATAGTGTTAAATTATTTCTCTATCCTTACATTTTCCACATATCAATCTATCAATAGAGCCACCTTTACGTCCTTATCGTATAACATTTATAGCTTTCAAAATATACCAGTCATTTAAAAACGTTGTCTATTACTTCATCAAATTGTTAGACTACTAATTAATCAAGTGGACTTACAAATCTTGTTTTGTAAAACAAGGACCAGGTAATTAAACAGTCAATATGTACATTTATTCATTTATTTATCCAATTGTCGAACTTATTATAAATCAATATAGTTTTCAAAAAAATGAAATATTAAATAAAATAAATATAATCAGTTTTGCTTCATCCTATTAGCTGATGTTAAGGAGAAAAATAGAACATAATGTACAATTTTGTTTAATTATGAAGAACGATGCACAAAGTAGTACACAAAATATATCTATTTGTCCCTAAATTTCAAACTGAAGATACGTAACTAAAGAACGTTTTGCGTACGATTTGAAAAGACGCATGGTGATGCCAGCACAAGAAGAAATTAATTATGATTGCATTGTTTTGGACGAAGTCCATGTAATGTGATAGCGTCCAAATCGAGAAGCATGTCAGTCCACCTACCTAATTTACAATTGATACGTGTTTTTGGCATGCCGTATTCTTCTAAAAGAAAAGTATATTTCGTTATAGATGCACGTGAAAATAAAAATCTTATTCTGTACACACGAGTTTTTATATGCTTAGTCACGCGTGAATTCAATTTGCTACGGCATCTGTTTAAATATGATTGCCCGCAGGTGCAATGCCAAATGTAGCTGAAGTTAGTTGCAGACTGCAGTGTACTTTTATCTTTTATACTAGGTACGGGAAATTTGGTAGTTTGAATAATCAAAACTAAGTCAGCTGCAAAATATGTGAATGTCGACGATGAACAAAATCTGTCATTTATTCGCTTCATTGCATCTTCACCTTTATATTGTAGGTGAGTATACACCGCTTTATATCAACTGTACAAACGATCACAACGGGTTTCATTATATAAAAATATTACATACTGCATTTGCCATAGTCCGCAATCGATGAGGTGAAGGAATATTCAAAGCCCTATTACAAATTATCGTCGCTAGACCTTTTTTTAATTTCATTGAACGTCGCTGATGAAATGCAAATATTGCATGGTCCATTTTTTCTTATGAAAATCTGATCTGCACAATTTGCGATGAAATCTACGTTTGTGCAACACATAAAGAAACCTAGAGTATTATCCCTTCTGATTTCAAATATAAATCGAATATTCTGATGCTATTATTTAAATATATTAATCAGCATTTGAGCCTGCACACGGCTCTAACCTCTCGTAGTCTTGCATACATTGTACGTGGCCGAAACTGTCGGCTGCACAATTTCTATGCTGGCATATCTAATATTGCTTTCCATATATATGCAAAGCAATTTGATCTTCGATAGCCAGTTTGCCATCGTATTCTTCTGATGATCATGGAAGGTCAAAACGCGTCAGTGCGTGCAACTGGCGATAGTTTTGGTGTTTCCATCAAGCTCGCAAACTTTATTTAACGAATTGTTACCACCATCCGCGCAATCATTAATTGTTTAATTGTGTTGCATTTATATATATATATACTGCCAATGGCAGATCATCTTTTACCTCAGTATAATTAAAGCTATCTCAAATTCCCGGTATAGGTGATATCATCTGGTGTGCAGAATTTTGTAGCATAAGAGAAAGTATCGAACATGTGTGTTATAAATGTAATTTTACGATGTCAGGTTAAGTAAAGTTAAAAAGAACGAAGACGAAACGGATGTGTACTTGGAAATGAGGACCGATAGGATCTCTGCAAATCTGATCGTGCAATGCGACAACCTAAGAACGCAAATCTTGGAGATTCAACATTCAACTACTTTTTTTATTGTATCTCACAGGTTATGTTCTACCATTAATAGTTATTCTCTTTAAAACATTCATATCCAAATTCTAATTAATTCGCAAAATAAGTAGAGCAGAATCAAAGTAATCTAGGTTTGGTTGAAAATCTGGCTTTGTATCCTAAATCCACAAACTTTGTTTATATTTTAGCAACAGCTATGATTGGGCTGATATAGTTGAGCCGTTAATTGAAAGATATATTCCGCGAATGGGGAAGGCAATTTTTAAATCAAATCTGCGAGGTTCAAATAAAAAAACAACCACATTGTATCTAACCAGTTGCCCCAAAAAACAGTCAGCCACGAATCCTGACAATTTTCAACATTCCATGGTAATAATCAGAGTTTTATAGCAAACGGACTAACGATGACCAAACCGATATGCATATTTGAAGTATGGAAAATTATGAATGAGCCGCATAGTTGATTTTCCATGCTTTATATATAAACTACGGTTTGTCCTTAGCTTTTCGTTTTACCGTGATGCTCTGTTGATAAACAACGAAGGTAGAAACGCGCCCAGAATTGTGAATGACGGCAATTTTGATACGCTATGCTTCTGGTTCGATACTCTTTGTTTTTATCACGAGCTCGCAAACTTGACTATAATAGCCAATTAATTGTTATACAGAATATAACTAATCAAATTCTCTCATTGCTTCTAAACACGCTGTACGAAATAATGAGCTTGATTCAATTGTTTGTCTCTCGCCACGAAATTAATTTTAATTTGGCAAAAAAATTATGTTCGTTGTGACTGCAATTAAGTTAATCAAGTCGTAAGTTCGTTGAGAAAATTACAAAATTTGATTTTTTGAAATGAGGAGAAAATTGGTACATATAAAATATGCTTGCATTAATAAATTTAGCGTTTTATTGGAAAATGCCATTTTTTAACAAAAAAAGAATTTCCCTGATTTCATTGTATCAATCAACTGTAGTTATAAACTTCGTAATTTAAATTCGTTACATTCATTTATTCACGGTTATTGTTCCGAAAATATTTCCGTTATCCCCCAAACTTATATAAAACATATACATATATTTAAATAGCCATACCTATTTACTATTCTTGCCGGTAAGTTAAATATTCTCAAGAGTTCTGGCAACCCTAAAAAAGCGACGAATTCCATATCCATCTGATTAACTGGTAGAAACGGCATCAGATTGCTAGCCGAACTGTTAGTGTGTAAATTATTGTACTTTGTGTCAGCTGACTTCACAACTCTCCTGTCATTAAGAAATTCCTCAAAATTGTAATTCATGCCATAATTGTTGTAGATTCCCTCAGAGAACGATGGTGAAGCGAACTTGTTATTTGTTGCTTGGTTGCGCGTAGAAGGCGTTAAAGTGTTTGCGTGAAATGGTTCAATCACCTGGTCATTTTGACCACTAACAACCGAATCAAAGAAGACGGATTCGAGAGTGCTTCCGCTGGTTTGCAAAGTCGACGGGGAGCCGAAAATCGACATCGAGGTACTGCTCTGCAGAGTAGTGTTGAACATTCGTTGCGCGTAGCCGAGCCAGGCGCTGGTACGCAATCGGGTAATCAGCTTACCGGGACCGACCTGAAGGCGTCCTGACAACCAATCTAGTATGCGTTTCTCAGCATTGGCCAAATAATGCTTCAATTTGTATCTGAGGGAAAATTTCCAATAAGAATACGTAAATTTTAACGGTTCAATGAATTTCTATAGCGTTAATTACAAAAAATGATTTAATGGTTAACCGGTTCAACTTTAAAATATATGAAACAATGGTTATTATTCAGATTGTTGGATTTTTCAGTTCTTCTATGATTTAATCGTTTAACATGAGAAAAAATTCCCCAAAGTTCCATGTACTGATGCGCATCCATTTTCCATTGCCAAATCGGGAGTTCAACGGCAAACTGGCCGAAAAAGCCAAAGATATTTTTTTGTAATAGAAAATTGCATATGAAAAGCAACTTAGTTGGCGCAGCGGATGAGTTGCAAAGCATGGAAGCAAATGTGCGCCGGTTCGATAAATAGTTGCGGTGGTTCTGGCAAATAATTGATGAATGCAGAATAATGACATACCGGTATAATTGATGAATTAGAAGTGCTGCATAACACAATATTTAGATTATAATGACAATATGTAAACAGATAACTATGTATACATATACGGAACATTTTTTCTAGTAAAAATTGTCAAATTTATTCAAAACACTTTATATATATATAATTTTAATATTTTGCTTTCTACATTTACAATCAAGTACAATATCATAATAACACAATATTTTTGAAAGTCATCAATATTCTTTAAATCAAGTGTGCGAGCTTGAAGTAAATACCAATCCCTTTGCATTTAACCAGTCGTCGAACAACATAGCAAAACTAACGCCAGTTGCAACGCACTTATGCTTTTAGTCGAAGCATTGAACACGAAGCTTCGTTCATAACAAAAAAAATTATCAATTTCAGACTAATAACTAATTAAACTGGCGGTGTTTGAGTCGTGAAATCAATTTGAAATTAAATATTACGTGCATATACAAGTGTTTGTGTGTTACACTGTTTTTAATCCTTCAATGAATTTACGGTTAACAATTCACTGGCTGCGACATCACAGCCAGTGTTTGTCGCACTTTCGTTTTTGCGCAGATATCTTTCAGAAATTCTCATAAGCAAATTTTCGTTTCAGCTTATTTTATAATCGCTTTATACCGATAAGTTTAACAAATCAAAAGTGGAAGTCAATCTAAATATATTCAGAATAGTTAAATATAATATAGAGTTTGGCGGACAATTGAGCCATTCTTTAAATTAAGTTTGCGAGTTTGCGATAATCACCTATCCCATAACATCAAACCAGTCGCAAAACATAACATAAACGACGGTCAGGTTAGCATGCGTGACTGACGTTGTTTTTGCTATATTTTACGTCTGGTGAAAAAAATTAGAATTTGTATTATTTAAATCGAGATGGCGAGCTTAAAGTAAACACCAAGCACATTGTATTTAACCAGTGGTCGAACAAAATGGCAAAACAACGGTCAATCACACGCAGTAACGCGTTTCGACCATTCATGATCATCATTACAGTATGACGGCAAATTGACTAGCGATTACCAAACCGCAATGCATATATATAGAAAGTAAAATATGATATGCGGCTCTCACCTC
>JAQBSW010007909.1:0-37527 GCA_029291075.1 Eudiplozoon nipponicum
ATGTATGCGAGACTGTTAGAGGTGAGAGCTGCATATCTAAATTTGATTTCCATATATATTCAATGCGGTTTGATCCTCGATAGTCAGTTTGCCGTCGTACTCTGATGATGATCAAGGAAGGTCGAACGCGTCAGTGCGTTGCGGCTGGCGGTAGTTTTGTTATGTTGTTCGACGACTGGTTAAATACAATGGGATTGGTGTTTACTTCGAGCTCGCAAACTTGATTTAAATAATTGTTACCACCACCCGCGCACTTAGTTATTGTTTAATTGTATTGCTTTTAGTGGTTCAGATGCCTGTCTGACAAAATGTCAGACTGGTCAATTAGTTTCTTGTAAAATTTAATTTAATTTAACCACCCATCGTTTAATCGTTTGCGTATTAAGACGAGACGAGCAGAACCAACATTGTCATTGGTATTTTTTAATACTGGAAGCTAATAGTCTGCTTAGATGGGAATGGACTTGCGTTGTAATCATCATCATCATGCATAGCAAAACACTAGGCATTATTAACTGACGATTCACTGCAATATAACTGTAAAAAATACTAAAAAGCATGAAATTTAAAAAAAGGAATAATACCGATAAAAGTAATATAGACAGACGATATATTAAAGGTGAGTGATTAATGTAGCTGGATCTAGTTAGTATGAGTAAATTTAACTGGATAATGAGGCAGATCGAGCTTCTGCACACCATTATAGCCAAACCAATTTTAAGGCATGGCAACATTGGTAATATATCGTTCTTGTGGTTTTCGTTGCATCACGTTATAAACACAATCAAAGATCGCAAATAACTCTGCCAAACCTCGCCTCGGTTCAATATCGCATAGGGTTTCCAATCTGGATACAGGCAGACGATTAGGTTCCATATTGCCCAATGTGAATATAACTCACTTTGGCTTTTTCTGCGTTGTCAAACTTTTTTCAACTTGTTTTTTACTTCAATCTGGTGCTGGGTAATTGCATGACTCGACTAGACGATCGAATTGGTGGAATACGAAAAATGTGACTGAGTCAATACAGCTTATAGAAACATTTATTTGTCTAACAAGAAACACGTCAGCGTTGTTTAGTTGTTGTTGGAAACTTATACATACTACGCTTATCAAACAGTGGTGCTTGAATGCTTGGGAGCGTCTAAAATCATCAACTTCTAGGCTCTGTGGTGTAAAATAAAACTGCACGCACAAATACAATGTAAACACGACCTGTAGGCAGATTTAAATTCTCGAAGGTTGAGGAAAGTTACTATAGCCTTGGCGATTCTCATTCTCTTCATCAGACGTTGCCGCAAATATTGATAGAGCTTTCAAGGTATGTAAACCTGTCATCTACGTTTAAATCTTCACTGTGCAATAGCAGAGTTGGAGTGAGTAGTGGATGATCCTGTAGGGTTATCTTTCATTTAAAGAATGCGAACTTCATACAGGGAGTCGGAATAATCTATTCAAGGTGGCCAGAACAGAATTTCGATTGTCGAATAATAATCCATTATCCTCTGCTTAGTCATTGTTGACTAATCTACCGCTCGGGAGAACTTCGACACCTGCATCCTGAACTTATGGTTGTGTTTTTCCTAACAAGATCCATTACAAAATTAGACGAAAATGAGGAAAGTCGCCAGTCTTGACGAACTCCACTGCTAGTAGTAAATTCGTGTATTCATTCGTTTTATACCTTAACATGTTTATGTAGGATGTGCGTATAATATTTACGAATCGGATGGGCGTTCTTCCTTTCGACAGAACATAGAGTAGAACATTGCGATCGACTGTGCAACATGTACCTTTGAAGTCGTGAAAGACGGTTATAGTGGGACGGCGCTGTACATGTCACTGGTCCAGAACTTGCCTTAAGGTAAAAATATTTCCCATACGGCTCCGTCCTGACCGGAATCTGCATTTTACTTCTGTAGCATGTGACTCACACGAAACGCTAAGATGGCGTAAGTTAATTGGAGAAAACTTAGATACGATTGAAGTCAGGTTTATACAACGATGGTTATTACACGACTTATGATTGTAATTTTATAGATAGCAATTATGATCGATTCATTCCAAGTAAGCGGCTCGGTTTCCTCATTCTATATAGAATGAAGGTTAATTGGCGGGCTCGCAGTTTTGCGCCTTATATCTAACTCTGACGGTTGTTCGAGGAGAACGTTTCACACTGCTGATACGGCCATACTTTTGGGGATCGAGGTTGACGCAGAGCCTACCTTTCAAGAGAACACATAATTGGTTATTAGATGGTTGTTCCTATCACTTTTGGTCTCGCTGGCTTTTAGTTTTCTCGGAGCTGTTGCGCGAACAAGTTAGAACAGACATCGGTTATTACCTGATGCGAACGCTTTTTCTGTCTCGTTGGCCTTTGTTGCAAAAAGGAATATATCAACTATTAGACTGCGCTTAAATTGGCGTCTTGTAGTTCTACGAGTGTTATTATAAGCCAAGCAACGCCTTAAAAAACATCTGAAGTTTGTGCTACATAAATACAATGTATGGTTTGCGCAGCTATGTAGCAGCCATTCACCATTTTCGTTGCGCATTCAGCTTAATGTGTGTTTTTCACCTAAATGAAATTCTGTCTTACTTAAGCGCCCAATTTGAGCATTTTCTTCAACCATAACAAAAATAATATCTATACTACTGGCTATACTTGAAGAACTTATGTCAAAGTAAAAATCGTCCTTGCTGTCGTCTGCGCTGAAATGCTTCGTTGCCTATGCATGTGCAATAAAAAGGCAACGCTGATTAAAGTTTTTGGCATTGATTTTAGTAGATTTAATTAAGCGTGTCACATATTGTCGGCTGTTTACATGATTCTATTCAGTTAAACACGAATCAGCTCGTGGGATAAGAAGAATACCCACGCATCGTTTACGGGCTCGAGGATACTCCTTGGAGCTAGATTGGATAAGAATAATTCACCCAGTTCTGTAGTGCTTGTAGGATATTGCATTTTCGCTTTTAGAAACGCAATAGGCATCGATTTGTAATTTTTCCAACTTATGTGCGAGAGCTTGTTTTAATGTACGCATATTAATTGCGCGGACGTTAAAACCTAAACCAGGTTTAATGAATGGTAGTTTACTTTAAACATTTTATTATTTGGCAATCCAATATTGGGATCTGTGATACGAGTAACATTTACCATATCCATAGCATTTTAAATAGCTTTGTTTTTAGATTGCGAAGAGCAAAGGGAAGGATATGAGGTAGAATCAAATATGAAGGTGCCTGCAATAGCCTGATTTCGCCTATCCACTCTGTACGACGCAGCAGATAAGGCGACGTCCAATGAAGTGTAGATTTATTATAGTGTGTACCGTTCATGGGGACTACTAGTACTACTATTCCTCCTACTACTAGTAACAACACTACTGAAACTGTTTCGGTTACTGTGTGCGTCATACCTAATATATAGCTAAAAGCGTAGTGGTAGGAGTAAGAGTAGTAGTAGTGGTAGTCCTAATAGTATTATAGTAGTAGTAGTAGTAGTAGCAGTTCGTTTGCTACATATATATCGGAGTATTGTAAGTTTTAATAATATTGACTAATGTTGAATGTTCACAGAATACGTGTAATACACTTTTTAGTTTATTTGCCTTTTTTGTGGCTGTATCTAAATTGCGCAGAACATTTTATTGTGCACGTTTTAAATTTCCGATTTGACTTGCATTAATTAATCTCGTGTATGCAGTGTTTAAGGCGTAGCGCTGGTTCATTATGAGTAGTTAGCATTTTTGCAACGCCTTCTTCAATGGCTTTCATTTTTTATTCGTACCGACTTCGGTCTTCCTTCTTGGTCCTTTATGGACTATCTTGTTCTCAGATACGCCATGCCTCTTGCATACATGCGTTTATTTTACGTGGGCCGATGAAGCAGAGTAAAAGAATATTGAAATTTATACTCATGTGTCAAATCAAACGGTGCATAGACGTCTGAAATTGCTCAACACCTAATTGTCTCCTCGCGTGTATTTTCTCCTGGT
Source organism: Eudiplozoon nipponicum (assembly GCA_029291075.1). Lineage (NCBI taxonomy): Eukaryota > Metazoa > Platyhelminthes > Monogenea > Mazocraeidea > Diplozoidae > Eudiplozoon > Eudiplozoon nipponicum. The sequence continues at coordinate 4,002 of JAQBSW010007909.1, forward strand.
GTAATCATTAAGATAATTACTTAATATAATAACAAAAATGGGTTGGTAAAATGTGAAACGCTGCGGATAAATAAACTGCAGGCACAGGAAAGTATGTTCAGGCGTTGATTGTAAATTAGAGATGACGTGCACAACTAATCATTGGTTCCATTATCTGGCACTCTGCGCGTTTTTATTTTCTTTTTGTTTTGTATTTCACAAAAAACATAAAAGTGGTTATTAGATCATATTCATTAGTTCTCATCAACAAAGATTACATTTTTAAACTATTGTATTGGATAATTTCATAAATATCACAAATATTTGATAGCTTATGTCGACCTAGGCCAGAATACGAGTAAGATAAGTTAATAATGGTTGTTATTCCCCTGGTTATTTAAATGTTGTCCATCTTCACAATCACAGTGTTAGTAATCTTAACTCTACATTTTCTTCTGTGTTAAAATGCACGAAGTTGATATTGTTTATGATATGAATGCACAATGGAAATGGCTGTTGGTAAGATATTCCTCATAAAATTTATCTCACATAACTCGGCTACGTCTTTCATGTGGTTTGGAGGTATAAGGCCGGCTCATTAATGGAATTTGGCCTTGTTAGCGGGAATATTTTCCTAGTCAGATGCAAAGTAATTTTCTGCTGTGTACGTAATACATTATATATATATATATATGAATAAAGAATTTTTAGTCTCTAGCTGCATACTTATTGTCTCGGTTAGTGTCTTAATTATATTAGTATATTTATTTTTTTTGTTTTGATTTGATTCTTGTCAAAATGATAGCAACCCATTGTCCAGTAGAAAGTTTAATCAATTTTGAGCAATCGTTTTTATACGTCTTTTAGAATATGCAAATCTGAGTCTGGCAGCGATTTGTAAATCAATGTTTCCACGTGCCCATTTAAGGATAAATTTTAATTTTAAATCGTGAATATTTGAACTTTTCATTGGATCACCTGTGGATGTTTGTGCCTGTTTGTTTCTATATTTGCATCCTTGTTTAGCATTTTAATTGCAAGTTAGTTATAAGATGCACTTTAATTTAATGTCCATGCATAAATGTTTTTTGTGAAGTGTTATATTTTAGGGCCTTTCCCAGACGTTGAGGTCAGTCACGTGATTCGTGCTTTCCTTTTGTGTACTTTATTTATGGATGCATTTTTGAAGAATGCAATAACCCATCCGATATTTATTCTTCCCTGTTTCATTGATACTACTTGTACCTAGGCATAGCCGTTAACTGCAATCATTTTAAACAGTGCTAAAACCTTGTACCTAGCATATGACTTGTTGTTACATATTATTTCATGGATACATTTTCTTGTTTTGTAGTATGTAGCGCAAATTTATCCACCCCTCCATCAAATTATCGCATTTTCATAACCAGCATTGTTGAGAGCAAATCATTTCTTTTTAAAAACATGTACTCTACTGCTGCTTAACTGCGACAACTTCCTACTTAAGACTAGCATAATCTGTCTAGCGAACCTCCAGGAAAATGTATTTACCTGATAAGTGCTTACGCGCCATTAAAGTAAACAATATTGTTTTATGTGTATGCTCCAAACGAACTCTTGGTTGCCAATTCTTATTGAGGCAATATCTTTATTTATTCTGAAAAGCAGACAGACATACAGACGGAAATACGAACTTGCTTGCACACAAGAAAAAGATCGGGTCTTTCGTCCAGTTAGTCTCAGAAGTGCCTTTGCTCATAAGCCAGAGTTCATCCGGTCTGCTCTTTGGATGCTAATTGGCACTAGATTTCCACAGGTTTTTACCCATTCAATTATCTCTATGTTAGTGGTGGTCCGTTATGGCGAATTTTGCGAATAATGATACATGTCTAATTGTCAACATCTTCTGTACTGAAAGCTCATTCAAGTCAACCGTAGGTACGGTTAATCCAATATGGCTTAAATATTACCACAGTCCCATGAAGACGACAATGCGAACATGTAACGGCTTTAATAAAAGGATTTAGCTACTATAACACGAAGATGAACAGGTTATTCTTCTCTTGTAAAAACAAATTTCAAGGAATACTGTTATTTGGTTGCAGCCTTCAATTCGGTAGTAACACAATCAGTCAAGGCAGCCTTCTGCAGTTAATGTTCCCTTGTCACGAACAAACGGTTTGGTCCTCATTTGTCAATGCACCACAGTATGTTGCAATTCACTTTTACATGTCACGAAAGTGTTGTGTGCACTCCTTGTTTTCTTAACTGAGTAACGGCCTCTAATACATTAGCCTCGGCACATTAACTGATGTTGCCTTAATTCCATTCACTAGCGTAAAGCCGAACTGATCCAAGATAAGACCTTATTGTAAAGGTCAAAACCTGTTGAATCACCCCAAATTGTTCCATTGTTATATTGACGACTCGTACTCATTTATGACTTCTGTACTGCAGGCCCATCCCCATCTTGGCGTACTGGATCAAATGTATCCACAGTAGACGGAAGTGGCCTTGCAGTATAGAAGTCATATTATGACGGTGTACCGGTTATATGATGATAAATCAATTTGTAATGAATCAGCAGATGCTATCCATTATTTAGATATGAGTTGAGATCTTGATGTAATCACCAGTCACATTAAGTACATACATTTTTCAGCATAATTTAAGCATTGTATAATGTAGAAAAAGCAATTTATCCAGTAGACCGGTATCGTCCTTATGGGGAATTCTTCATATGTTGTCCATTACAAGTTTGGTGGTCTGCATTTTTTTCGGTTGGGGCGATCTACCGGAATTACTTTGGCAGCCTGACGAACAGAATGAGTAAGGAACATCCTTAGACTATGTCTCATATCATGCAAACTACTTACTTACTTTACTGCGGCTGACTCCTTTTGGAGGATAAGCCGGCTCCACATTTCATGGAGTTTCTTGGGAATTTGGTACAAGTGGTGTCCCCTCACCACTCATGCAAACGGCGTTTATTAAGTGCGTGTGATGTCAATGGCATCTCATAAAGCAGCTAGTTCATAAACATTGTTTTTGATTGATATCATATGCTGCTGAGCTTTCAATTACCTTAGCTATAGCGCGCAAATTCATTGATTCACAAAGTTTTCCAAGTAGTGACAGCTGTATTCATCATTTAAATTTTTCTGTGACCTAAAGGAAAATTGACACCACACTGCTCTTAAAGAATCTTGACTTTATCTTAGAAAAATTGATGCCCACTTTCAGAGTGACTTACATTACATGTCAAAAGCATAGGTGTCATAACGCAAATGCATTCAGTAATCTAGCCAGAAACCGATCCGACCTATGTCGTGAGTAAACCCCAATAGACAAATTCGTTGTTGACTAGCAGCTAAGCACATTTTTTCGAGGCAGAAATTAACACTTCCTAGGAACCGTTATTAGATCTCTAAAATGCACTTTCCCTTTCCTGCTTATAGAAATGAATTTTAGCTCGTTCTATAACATGAAAGCTGGCTACGACAACTGATCTCCAACCAGAATGTTGAAAGACCTAATCATCGACTGCTTGGACAAAATGAAACATTGCAATAGGTTCAGAAAGGCTTCTATCTGTGACTGGCTACATACATTTTGTGATGCCCTTTTTTGTCAAGGTTAGATATCTTCAAAGATTCGCAGCAGTTGCCGCGTGCTGAAGAGCTCGGGTGTTAGTAGCGACAAAAGGTCGTGCTAAGATAGTCGGTACACAAGACAAGGCCTCTTAACAGGATTTTCGGTTCAGAATGAAAATTGGTCATTAAAAACCTCTCGGGCGTAATTAATGACTTTTTGAACCCTTCTTTTTTTCTAGTAATGCACGCGTAGCGCATCACACCAAAAATTTAGCCCAAAAGCGCCTGGTTCCGTTGTCTCAACTATTTTCGCCTGGGATTTGCTTTCATTTGCAGTCTTGATCTAGATTTGCTTTAAAAACACTGTTACTCTCTAGGATGTCAGAATTCCATTCAATTCTAGAGGCCAGATCTGACGGCGTTTTAAAGAATTCCTTTTCATTTGCTGAATGGTGGAGAGTTGCCGTGCACACATCACACTCAAACGTACAAACAAACGAACATGTGAATACATGTTAAATACAGACACACATACATGTAAATAAATACATGCATAAATGAATGAATGCATACATGCATACAAATATGCTTACATAAACATATTCATACATAAATACAGAAATAATGAACGGCAAATTAAATTGTTGCGCAATTAATTTTAGATTATATAGTGAACTAAAACATAGATTACCACAGTTCAACTTGACGTTTATTACTTAGGGATTGGAAGCGTGCTCGGCCTCCGACAGTGTAATAAAAATTGGCTCACCATTTTCATGATTGCCTTTTTCTGGTTATTCTTGAAAATATGTAGTGGTTAATGCTACACTTTTACAATCTGCTTGTGTTGCTCTCAATGCTTTTCGTAAGCATTGCGTAATACTTACGTTTTCTGCTGCATTGATTCAATTCGCACGTTTAGATAAGGCAATTTTTTGTTCGCAGTTTTCTTGTTACTATTCGATCTTATGTAATAAGTTAACTGAATAATGATTCATAGTCAAGTAGAAATATTTTTGAAACACATTGGAATTTGGCAATTTTGGCCCCTTTCGTAGTTGCTAAACATACAATTTTACCCTTTGCTTAACGTGCACGAATAATGCTACTGAATTTCTAAAACTCTGCTTTTCGTTTTTAATCTGTTTTCTATCTTTTCTTTGTTTTTATTTATTTTAGGCATGAATTCTGGCCCAGGAGTTGGGGGCTATATGGTAAGTATACCTAAACTCGTTATATTTTATCTTACAACTACGTCATGTAGAAAAGCATGCAGAATATACGAAATAATGCGTGATCTTGCTTACACTAGACGCCTCGTCACCTCATCATCACAGAAAATAATATAAAAGAATTTGATAACTGAGCCTCCACTGCCCCATAACCTTGAAAGTAACTAAAAGTTCTAGTAACAAAACCAATGATTTTAATGACGAAACTAATGATTCAAAAGAAAAAAATGCTAATGTAGAATTATTTATGAGTGGAAAGATATAGTTCAAATAGAGTTACTTACTTAGGTTACACGCAGAAATACGGAAATCTAAACCTCTACACAGCACTGTTTATGCCAAATCAAGGTAATATCCGCGTGTCTTAGATGCCTAATCCTGAAAGAAAGCTCTTTTCTTTAGTGTAAAATTGCACAGTTTGCTCCGTTACAGTCATTTAAACCTTTTTATCTTGAACTCCTCGAATACCAAAGATGTCCACTGATCTCTCTTTCTCTTAACATCAAAATTTGTGTCAGTCGATTATGTCAATGGTTGACATGCTTTTCCAGGCTAGCATGTATCAGCTTCAGTGAAAGACAAGGTGCCTAATGGTGCTACTTTAGTTCTGATGCATAATTCTCGTTATATTACGCAAATTCGAATTCCTGCTGCCTTTCTTGTCCCCATGCGATCATAGAGAATTCCTTGATTGTCCTATGATGTGGCATAAGGCCCTTCTGGTGCCCACTGGTAGACGGGTTGATCATCGTTGACATTATGTCATGTAGTTAACTCATCTATCTAACAACTAATGTACAATCCGTTAATCTAGGTTCGAGAGCTTGTTATGAACACCGATCCAATTATATCTACCATAGCTAGATTACCACCATTCAGAGGCAATAACGCGTTTAGAACTTCCATGCTCATCAGCAGATCGCGACGATTTACTGAATATCGAGGAACAAACAATACAACATATAATCAAAGTAAATATGTATTTGCGGCTCTCACCTCTAGTAGTCTCGCTTACATTATGCTTGATTAAAATGTCGGCTTCAAACTATCTGTGCGGTCACAAACATGAACTTACTGCAGCTTTTTCCACATGATTACAAGTTATACAATTGAACATTGCGCGGGTCATTATCATCATCGTGCACAGCCATACAAAAGACAATAGTAATACAATTAGAAAATAATTGATTGCGCGGGTGGTGGTAACAATTCCTTCCATCACTATCGACAATTAATTATTTATGCACACTTTGAATCGTAGATCTGTGAATAGCAGTACATCCATCGCACCGTACTAGAAATGTGACTGGTGGACTGCGGTTTTCAGATCTACGATACAAAGTGTGCATCATTTAATCATAATCGAAAGTTTACTATAGATCTATTGTTGTTTATATTGCGATTAGAAGTGCACTTTTGGCAATGTGTCCATTGATATGTAGATTTATTATTGTGTTTTCCCTAAGGCAGCGTACATAATTATCATCATCACAGCACAACTTGACTACAACTGTAAAGTTTATTTGGTTGTGCATTTGAGACTTGTCTACTTAAACTTTTCTTCTACCACTTTACCGTAAGCGTTGTATCGATTTATTTGTACTATTTCAGAATAGCAAAGGCAACTCCTAATGTAAACCGGTTTCGTAATTTTTAGGAAATAGTGAAGTACTTGACGTAATTTGCCACGAGTTGGGCTCAAATCGAGGCACATTTGTTTCGGATTCTTGCATCGTGTCACAGTACGAAATTTGCTCTTCATTTTCTGCCATTTGACATGTTTTCTGTGAATTTGACCTTTTGGTGTAGTTTATTTGATATTTCTTCCAAATAACTACAACGGATGTCATTGTAGATCAGACACCTTACTGTCTTTGACAATGATAAGAATTATTGTCACGATTTTTACGATGTAAAAGTTGGTTTTGTGCACTAATATTTGCAAAAGATGATCAAGAAAAATCATCAAATAGATCAGGTTCGTCCTTATTAGGAACATTTGCTTCAGATTCTTCCACTCGTAATTACTGTGCCTTGTCTGTCGCACCTTAAGTGGAGTTTTCTGTCATTTACCAACTGTGTTTTTAGGTTAGTCCTTCTATCAGATGGAACCCATCTGAAGTTCTAACTAGGCACCTCTTTATATTATGTTTTTCAGGATCGTTTGTTTAAGATAATGCATACATAAATCTGCCAGAAGAGGTATTATGCAGTTTCTCATAGCTACACCATTAAACTGCCAGTAATAATTACCTTCGGATGCTAATTTCTCGGTTTTTGGGTATGCTAATATGACGTCTTTGAGATCATTTTCGTCTATAAGAAAAATCTTGAAACTCATTCTTAATCAGGTCACACGAGATCATCGTTTTTTTTCATTGGAAAATTTTTAAATAAGAATGAGAAGTCAAGCCATACTATTTTTTTTCTTGGATGCTTCTTTCCTTCAGTTCATCTGGTAACTCCAAAGTCCTTCATGGTGTTCCTGTGTATGAGATTTCGTGATGTTTGAAGTAGTTTTCAGAGAACCTTAGCTGGTTTATGTGGCGTTGTATTGATCATTGACATAATAGGCCGCATCGGAGGTGCTCCTGACGCTATTAAGGTTTAAAGATTTTGGTTTACCGTACAACTTTGCGTAGTTTCGCTTTTTGAATGTCTTCTATGCGTGATGATCTGTTTTCGGAATCAGCCATTGAAGATAAAACACTTTTATCCATCCTTTTCAGAATAGCATGTATTCTTGATTCATTATATGTGAAATCATCTTGCTGTTTATTATCTGATTTGAATTTCGTTTGATCATTTATTATCTTGTAGTTTTCTCAATTCTCATATATATTTTGTTTGTAAATATTTAGCTGTTTTTGCAATAATTTCCGTATTGTTTTAGCGCGCTTGCTATCTCAGCTTTTAATCCTTGTCCATTGAATGCTCACGTTTATGGTGCAACGCGAGTATTTCACTTTACCTTAAAGGTCGTGTTTACAATGCCTCAGTACGCGCAGTTCTACTATATGCTAATGGAACTTTACCTCTTAGAGTTGATGATTTTAGACACTTACACGCATTCGACCATCTCTGTTTGCGAAGCGTATCACATGTTGGTTACCAACAACGAATAACAACGTTGACATCCGTAGATGTATTTTAGGATCTTCCAGCAGATGCTCTTCGTTAGAAAAGTAAACAAGGCTCTACCAACTTTGTCGGCTCGGCCACGTTTTGCATTTGCTCTCAGTTCGATTGCCCAGAAGAGCTCTGTTTCCTCATCCAGAACCAGATTAGCGTAAGAAACAAAATGGGCAGATTTTGACATCAAAATTGGGTAGTATAGGACTCACTCGTTTGCCAGGATGGGGTACACGTGTGTGCAAAAGGGCATCGAATCGAGCTCAATGGTGATCTTGTTGCAGATGTCTAGTAGAATCATCTTCGTAACTTCCTTTTCTTATGAGGGCAAAGTTAGCTGCGATGTATGGTTTTCCTTTCCCTAAAGCTAACTTTTCCCTAATAGTGTTGTGTAGATGTTTAGTTAGCCTCACTTCTGTGAGTTATCTTCATAAATATAGTCATAATATCTAGGCTCTTTCTCTCTCTTGTACATTATTGTTTTGTTAGCACATTGCCTATCAATATGCACGGATTTGAGACATTGTCAGGATGTACAATTTAACAATAATTGATTGCGCGGGTAGTGGTAACAATTCTTTAAATCAAGTTTGCGAGCTTCAAGTAAACACCAATTAACCAGTCGTCGAACAACATAACTAGCGCCAACCACAACGCACTGACGCGTTTCGACCTTCCATGATCATCATCAGAGTACGACGGCAAACTGGCTATCGAAGGTCAAACCGCATTGAATATATAAGGAAATCAAAGTTAGATATGCTGCTCTCACCTCTAGCAGTCTCGCATACATCGAATTCGACCGGAAATGTCGGCTGCAAAATTTCTATGCAGTCACAAACATTAACTGTTTGTAGTTTTCGCCACATATACATATATAGGCAATACAATTTAACAATAATTGATTGCGCGTGTGGTGGTAACAATTCTTTATATCAAGTTGGCGTGCTTGAAGTAAAAACCAATCCCATTGTATTTAACCAGTCGTCGAACAACATAACTAGCGCCAACCGCAACGCACTGACGCGTTTCGACCTTCCATGACCATCATCAGAGTACGACGGCAAACTGACTATATATATATAACGCGTCAGTGCGTTGCGGCTGGCGGTAGTTTTGTTATGTTCGACGACTGGTTAAATACAATGGGATTGGTGTTTATTTCAAGCTCGCGAACTTGATTTAAAGAACTGTCAGGATGTGTTTTTGGCATTATTATATATTACTGGCTAATGAAATTAATTGTAATCATATTATTGTAACGTATAACATCTGACTTTCGTGCCGACCAGTTCAATACACCTGTTCTCGAAAGTGATGCAACCGTCATATTGAGTTAAGAAGGATCGATTTTGTTTTATTGGCATCCTGCCTTAGAATGTAGATCGCGTTTTCTGAATTGATTCGCGTTATTAGATGCATGTGCATCAGTGTACCATAAAATTCGTTGGCGAACTAACTTATTTGCGCTATCGAGCTCTTTTTAACTCCACGCAACACGTAGCTACACAAGTAATGGAGCCAATTAATAAAAGTCTGTCAGACCTTCGCGATAAAGCATGGTTCATTATAGACATGTTTTGACATGGGCTTTATTGGACATCGTAATTGTCGTTTATTTGTATATTTCTTTAATTAGTTTATAATACAATCTCATCTTTATATACATACATATATATATATATATATATATATATATATATATATATTGGCTGGCGATGATAATAACAAACAACATAATCAAGGTTGCGATCTTCATGTAAACACCTGACCCATTATGCACATACATTTGCCAGTATAAACTAAGTTTTTTTATTCATTGTACCCTTCCTGTGTGCAAAAACAAAAAGAAATTTTATCAGATATAAGAAAAATTTCTTTCGCATTGTTTTCTCAAATATCTACTAATTAACATATCCTAATATATAAATTGGAAAGCAATTTATTTAAATCCAACTAACTATAAAAATCCTTGTAATCATGACTCGACTTAGTTTTTGTGAAGCATGAAATTTAAGAACGAAGTCATGACGATGAGATGAAGTTTGCTACATTGCTTAATGCTTCTACTTATCGGGCTCTTTTCTTACACAACACGTTTCCATAAAGGCCTCATTAATTACGTTTTTGGTCATAAAGTTTGTACTAATACCATTGAGAAAATGCTGCAGTGTAAAATTTCATATCAACAGAACTTCATAGCGAGATTATATTTTGATCAACTTCATCGGCTGTAGACGAACGACAAACAACATATATTTTGACATAAAGTTGGGTCTATCTATCAAATTCTAGCTCAAACAAATTATTTTGGGCAAGAATGTTTCTTTAATTATATAAATGTTCATTTCAATACCGCTTACCCATATAACGTGATATCTGTTCTATAGTTACAGATTGGGGATGATTAGTTGGAATTTTAGTGCGAAAAGAATGCCATATAGGTTCCACTTAAAGAAAAAGCCTACCAAGAAACATTAGTTTGTATATAACAGAAATTTTTTTTAGTGTGCGGCAAGATAACTCCGTGTTTAGAGCACCAGCTTCGGAAGCAGCAGTTCCCAGGTTCGAGCTCTGTTCGCGGAAAATTCTGGACAGTACGTGATGAGTTCGTAATAATGAAGAAACCGATGTACTGGATGAAGTAACTTTTCTAAACTATACAATACTTAGTTTATATTCAAGGTTTATGTACTTAATTGGTCAAGTGTTTATATCAAGGTGGCACCCTTGCTTAAAGTAATTGTTATCACCTCCAGTGCAACCAATGTTCGTTTAATTATAATAGTTATTATTTCTTGTACAATAATAATACGTCTGCCACCAATTTGTATTGTGAAACGTAATGTCGACCATTAACTTCTTAACGTGATTCGATTCTTCGTTTCATACTATTACATGAACTTCCAGAGTTCTCGTCCATCAGATGCTTTTTTTGCAAATGTCTTCGAGTGTGTGCTTATGTCGTTTCGTGTATGCCTTGTAGTCTACGTGTGCGTTCCACTTTCATACTCCTAATTAAACCATTTTCCTATTTGATTAAGTGAAGATGAGCTCTGGACTTGCACATACAATTTTTTACAAATTTTTTTCGTTCTCTAAATGCCACGATTTTTTGGCATACTTGTGAACGCGTTGACTTGATATTTTCTTAGTTTTTTCTTTATATATACATACCAGTAACAAATATATATATATATATATATATATATATATATATATATATATATATATGTAATTTTGTCTTTCTATCTCTGTGTCTTTCTCTGTCTGTCTAAAATACATTTTTATCGCATTTGTAGGCTAATAACACATTTTGGCACTGGTTAAACACAGTTGCTGCTGGTCAAATACAGATAGAACTGTTTACTAAGTAATATATGCTATATTCTGTCATGGAGTCAGTTCTAGTAATATCGCGGAAACACGTACCTTTGCACAACAAGTTAACAACGAATCACCGTGTGTTCTAGTAAAAAGCAAATTGGGGCAAAGTCAGCTATTTTATCAGCTATTTGCACAGTAATGATAATGTAAACAGCGATTTGAAATATTCTTATCCGCAATCAACATTGTTGTTTTAATGCTGTATATGGCATTATTGGCTCTCTTAGTGTTAGCCATTGGGCCTGTCAAAAGTCTACTTGAAACTATATGCCAGATTCCTGCTTGCTCGGCTACAATCGTAGGGATATTAGTTGACAACGTAAGCACGGCCTGCAAGTTAATCTTGAACCTTTTTGGTCCAGAAAGACCTAAGAGGTGTAAGAAACGTTTCCATCAGGTAACATCTGATGACTGTTCCAACGTATTGGCAAACAAATCCGAACAAATTTAAAGTTAGCAAAACAAATATATACATAAATAATACATGATTTTCGCAATAATTTAATAGTCGATTAAATGTTTAATTTGATCGATGGCACTTCTAAAATCGATTTTCAATTCCCTCTGCATCGGTGCCGATCCCTGAAAGTCTTTCCGCATCAACAATGGGAAACACTTGTCTGGAACAACCGCCAGTCTGATAGAAAAGCTGAAGGTGTCGAAGATCTGCTACTGACTTTAATTAAGATCAGTGGTGGCATAATCCATAGAGCGTTCACTTTATGGAATAAGGACAACCTACAGGTTGCTTCACCGTCAGTATCATCATTAACATTATGGGTAGCAATACAACATGTAGTAACTATTACATCATCGCCATATAATCATGAAAAACAAATACTTTTACTACTACTACTACTACTACTAATAACAATAATTTTAATTAATAACCCAATGGTAATGATGAAGATCTAGATGAAAAAATATTATTAAATGAGTTTGCTTAATGGACGGGAGAATCGTGTTTTAATTGAGGTATTTGCCTAAGTAGCAAATAGAAACGAGGTAACTTAGGTCTCCACACAGCACCTTCATGGTCATGTCATAGCGGTATTTGCAATACGGCTTCCTTGCGGTTTTCACTGTATCGATTCACAAACACCACTAAATCTTGCAATTCACTCTGCCCAACTAAGAATTTGAAGTTAAGAAGAACGTTGTATTAAGATCGCCAAAGAGCTCGATACGCGTTGCCACTTCGCGCAAGGCTTCCATCCAAGAACTATGATGCGCACGTGGATCCCATCCTGATAGACTAATAGGTCCTGTGCCACCAAATGTGATTGTAGTTGACTAATTGTTGCTTTCATCTAAAATTCTGTCTCCATTGTTTCTTATACCAATCTAGCGCCGGCTTGGAAAATCATGCTCTACAGAACAATCGTTTCGCGTTTCTACGTAAAATGATGTCGCCTTATTTATCTGTCAAACTAGGTGCACCTATCAGTCGTTTAAAAATATGTCTACAGATATCAACGTTTCTTGCTTGTTATACATTATTTATATAGAAGATTGTAAATGCCTGTAAGCGTCTTAGATCTTCGACAAAGTTTTACTGCATATACAGACGCATTTTACACACGACCTTTAATACAGAGTAAGATATTTTCGTTGGAGATAGCTACTCTATTTTTTGCGATTGTCATATTCACATGGCTACTTATATTTCCTAAGTTATTGATACAACTTCCAAAATATTTAAACCTATCAACTATGTCCACTATTCACTCTGACGCCACAAAGTTAAAGTGAATGATGCGTCATTGTGTAGACGAATATTATTTTTAGAGGATGGGAGTTTCATACCGAAAGATTGAATAACGTCTGCCAATGTTTTTTATCTCGTGCGCAGAATCTAGGTTGTCTGGTTCTAATACATTATCGTCTGCGTAATTAAGATCGTCTAATCTATCGCCGGACCGAACTGCAATTTCTGCATTCTGAATGTATGGAAGAGTACAGTTCATATTGACATCTACTAAAGAAATAAAAATTAGGACAGCGGATATCCTTGGAGGACGCCACTGCTAGTAGTACATTTGTACAATTGTTCATTGTTGACTCTTAAGCGCCTAAATTTGTTTGTGTAGTGGGCAAGTATAACATTTACAAATTTAGGGTGCATACCACTTCGACAAAATATGGTATATAACATTGCGATCCACCTAGTCAAATGTATCCTTGAAGTCTGGAAAAGGCGGCTAGTGTGGAACGGCGATACACATATTGCATTTCACGAATATGCTTTAAGGTTAAAATATTATCTATACAACCTCGTTCTGGCCGGAATCTGGTGATTCACGCGAAGCGCTAAGGTGGCATAAGATATTCGAAGCAAGTAGCTTAGATACGACTGGAGTCAAGCTAATACCAAGATGGTTAGCAAACGAACTAAAATCGCCTTTTTTGAATGTTGGTCGGCTCACTCCAAGAAAACGACACGATCTCCTCATTCCGTATAATATGAATTGTTGTCACCATTCTTAAATAATCAATTTTGTGTTATGTATTACATACCTGGTTAGAAATTTAATCTCATGTGCACTGGCGACTGATCAGTGGGGCATTTGTACGGTACAAGATGCTTTACAAATGCATATTCAAACTATAACGGGGTTAACAGGCCAAATGTCCCACATTTATTGGCCAAATACATAGTGGGTATGGAGCGTAGTTCTGGTTCCTACTGATGAGGTACCAGTAAACACAAAATGCATCTGTGCATGATATTATACCTTTTGTTCATGCTGATTGTATTATATCTTTCGAGATTATACTTTCAGTTCATGCTGTCTTTGGTTTATTCTTCTTGTTACAACTGAACTAATTTGTAACTAGATTCGCAACACCTAATACATACTTGCATACATGTATTAGTTCTCTTCCACCAACAGTATCTAAATGACAAATACATTTCTTAATTTATTATTTATATCATTTTCTGTTTAATTGGTCGAGTGAGTATTATTTTTTCTATTTGAATAAAGATTGCGATCTTGACATAAACACCACTCCAATTTTATACACACATCTTTCAGTACAAGCTAAGCTTTGTGTAATGTAAAAAAAAAAGTACTATTCTTATGTCTAGTTTCGTTTATATTTCGCGTTAGTCGTACGAGTAGTTTAGAAATCATCGATTATGTGGTTGGCGATTACAATTATTTTAATCAAATTAGCGAGTTTAAGTTTGACAACAATCTTATTTTAATTAACCAGTAGCACAGCCTAACATACAAGTGCTAGTGGCACAAACTGGCGACGTCAAATTGACTAAGGACGATCAAACCTCAATGTGTCTATAAGGTATAAAAGACGAGAGCCGTATATTTCACTTTTAACAACTTATTTAAGCTTTGCGGTTCGATCACCGTTAACCAGTTCGCTAGTGTGTCCTGCTGATTAACGTGGAAGATCGAAACGTGTGTACGTGCGACTAACTGTAGTTTTGCTATTTTGTGCGTCTGATAAAATTAACTTTGATTTTTTTTAGTAATTATGAATGAGTTGTCCTTATGTAATGCTTTGACTTGTGAGTATGCGTGGGTGTTTGCCTGTGGTGAATAGGGGAGCATATTTGAGTATCTCCTTGGAACTAATCATAATATGTAGATCGCGTTCATAATAGTACAGTGCCAGACAATGATAACTAACTTCGTAGTTAACTTTAATAGGCAAACAGTTTATGAGGATAGTATGTCATTATTTAGATCTTACATATTGTCAAAAAACAATTACTCAAATAGGCTTGCTGATTTTAACATCAGAACAACTCGATAGCGTAGCGAATCAGCCGCATTAATCTAAACAGAATGCTCTTTGGACCTACCTCGGCAAAAAAAAATTCCGTCTCCTATCAAGGTGGACCCAAAAAAGACGAAACCGGTCAAATAAATGAACTGCATTTGCTATCATTTTCAATTTTATTGTATACTGATATTTTTGTAAAAACAATTTCTTTCATTATATATATATATATATATATATATATATATATATATATGTGTGTGTGTGTGTGTGTGTGTGCACATGTGCTTTTGATAGTTCTTTCCTACATTCGTGTTTTCCATTGTGCAGACCAATATTTCTTTATGATTGAGTCGTATTTTTGAAGCTCAGGTTAGTTCACTTGTCCTTCTTCTTCTTTTTATTTTTATAACTAGTCGTTTGCTCACTGGTTTTATTATGTTTGTTTTATCTATACTGCATCAGTCGTACGTCCCTGGTGTCCTGAATCCGTTTTATTAACGCATTACTAGTTGTGCGATACTGAATTCATGCAGCAATTGCGGACATTTCTGTATTAATTTTCGAGACTAATTGAATTTATGAGAACCGAATACTCAATGCAGTTGATGAATCAGCGGGATAGGCCATTCTTATAGGACTTGGTTCCGAGTTTGTCTAAGACCGAGTGAAGCGATTGCACACGCAATCAAGCTCACAAGCATATTTTTGCATACACACAAATCTAGAAAGATATCGGTGTGTTGTAGGCTTGATAATATTTTTGCTTCTATGTCTTAATTTAAATGCACGTGTGTGCGTTTGTGTATGTATTTAGTCTGAATTTGCACATCTCTCGGGTTGTGTGTGTCTGTGTGTGTAAATATACGCCTGCGCGCGATTTAGTAAGTTTTTAGACTTGTCAGATGTACATTTGTAAATGTGGAGCCTGCTGGACTTCCTCAAATGTTACTATTTTACTTGGTATGGTTACCTTGTTTCTCTCCTTCCTCTCTCTAGTTCAATTAATCTTATTTGACATTTTTCATGCCTTGTCGATTTGGTGAGTCATTCTCCTAGGGACCTCGGAGCATTTTGCGTGATGCTGACGTTTTTCGCTTCAGTTTCTGCTATGCCCTACACTTGCTCGTATATCGGTTCTCGACTTTGTTGTTATGTTAATAATGATATTTGGAATTGTAATAATTATTTTTTATCCATAAGTAATTTTTTCGGCATCTTTCCTACTTGTAGGTATGTGCAACTATTCGATAGGCATTGTTTCAATTCCTGCATAGAAATTCTAACTATATGTAAATTATGAGTGCCTTCTTACGCCTCGATTTTGCAAGATGTAGCGCCAGTTTTATGTAAAAAACAAGGCAGATAGATTTTTACATGCTAGAAACGGCTAAAGGCAAACAAATTCAAATTGGGTATTATAGGACCCGCTCGCCGTTTCAGTATAGGTCCGTGTGTGCATCGTAGTTCTTAGTTGGAAACTGCAAAATATGGCATCGTATCTAGCTGAGTGACGATCTTGTTGCAGATTTCTTGTATTATCATCTATGAAACTTTCTTTTTCTAGAATTAACTGCGATGTCTGAATGTGTTTATGACGTGTTACAGTTTAAAACCGCAAGAAAGCTGTTTTGCTGATGAAATCTTGCCTTTAAGCAGACTTGACCGCAATGGTGTTGTACAGAGGTTTAGTTCGCCTCATTTCTGTGTGTTATCGAAGCAAATACACCTATTTCCTAGACTCCCTCTCATAAATTACTCTCCTTTAATAATTTATTGTCGAAATAATTATTTCTGTTATTATTACTTTACTATTTTTCTGCTTTGTCTCGTATTTTGTTTTATTTATTTATTTTGCATCTTTATATGGCAAAGGCGCATCTGTTACCCACGTCTTTAGTATTGCTGCCTATGATGATGATTATGTTAATGAGACTGCATGGGGTATGTAACTATGGCAAATATGATTTGCCATATCCTATATAAGCATGAAGATTTGTCGACGTGCTCTGACGATAATCAATGAAGGTCGACACGCGTTAGTACGCGTGAGTGACGGCAGTTAAGCGTTGTTGTGTGACTGGTTATATACAACATCATTTCAAAATTACCTCAAGCATTTAAAGTTTATTTGAAGAATTGTTTTCACCACGCGCGCAGCAAATAATAATTATTGTAATCGCAATAATCCATTCGGGATTTATTTTATATTTTCTGAGAGAAGCAGGAAATTTAGACCATATTATTTTGAAGTGGTCTCTTATATTCTTTTTAAGTTCAATTTTAAAGTTTGTATACATCCATCAAACATTATGCAAATTGGATTGAAAATGTGACAAGCTTGGTTATATAGATGGCTATGTATATATATTCACACTGAAATAATTTTTTAATTTTATTATTTCTGACATAGTATGAAATAGCCAGCCAGTAAAATGCCTCAGCTTTTTAATAATATTTTGATTTGAATACAATCATTGTCTTCCTGGTTAAATAAAAGAAAGTGGTCCCACAATCTATAAAGTATGGCTGATTAGAATTCATACATGTTAAGCTGAGTTGGTGTACCCATTAGCATTAGGCTTTGATGTGAAACGAATTCCATTAGAATTTAATTTCAGCACTTATGCAGGTGACATTTTAAAACTCCATTTCCGTTTATCCTGTTCATTAATTCCGATAGAAAATTCATTTGTATTTAAATATACTTGTACTGAATGTAGTCTTTAAGTCACCTAGCCTATTTTTAATGTGCATTTCAAAATCAAATTATTTGCTTTGTTTCAAGATATCCATTGCTTGTTTTTATTTTTATCTACGCACGTTAAATTGAACAGCTTAGTATTGACTGATTGCCATTTTTCTTAATTTCTTTTCTTTTTCTGCTATAGTTGCTTATTTTTTTAAGAAAATTACTCTTGAGCGATATTTGAATTAATTCATTTCTATTGGACACGCGCGTGTAAAATATGAAACTGTCGTCTTATTCATTGATGAAAATGTATAGTCAAAAATAATTGGCTCTGCATACATGTATGTGCACGTTGAAGCTTTTACCTACCTGAAGTGAAACTTAGTAGGTTCTCCCAATTTTGCATGATAATTTTAATCATTGCCTCACATGGCAGTTTTTTGAGAAATATAGTTAGCATTTTTGAGGGATAACTGTCATTCTTACCACTGTGACAAACACCGAAAAATAGTACAACTCTTGCAGTTTGACCCCTGCCAGTCAGTTTCCGCATCGGATGTCGAATAATGCCTTTGCTTTTATTTGCAGCTCTCGCTGTGATGCAAGGCCGAGCCATGAGGCGGTCGAATGAAGTTCGCAAGGAGATTGTATTGCCGACATTGACCTGCCTTTTGGTCGGCTTGACTCATTTTATATATTACATGGATGACCATATGGTCACATTTCCTTGTTTTACCTTTCCACCTAAGCTAGAGTGAACTAGTCGCTTGGCTGGACTTGGCATCACATATCTGTTGAGACCAACATATATTTAAACGAGCATGGGTTGCGCGGGCGATCATAACAATTAATTAATTAAATTAGGGTTGCAATCTGGACATGAACACCTAACCCGTTATATTAATACATTTTTCAGTGTAAACTAAGCATTGTATAGTGTAGAAAAGGAAATTCATTCCAATAGACCGGTTTCGTCCTTATTGTGAACTCATCACAGTACTGTCCAGAATTTGCCGTGTTTCTCGTGTTGTTGTTATTTTGTTGCAACGTTTCTCGAGCGTGTCCATTATTGCTACTACGTTAAACTGTTGCCTTGTTCTGTTGCATATTTGGCATTTATGATTGCGTAGTTTATGGTGCTTTTGATTTTCATTGTTATTCGGTGGAAAAGTGTCAAATCGTAGCCGCTGATACGTTGCTGTGCTATCTGCTAATGCCAATCTGGATGACGTCTATAGCGAATTGATAAGAACTACATGTCGGATGTCTATGTTCACGGGATTATACATCCGCTACTACACCAATATTCGGAAGTCTTACAAAATGATACTTTTCGACCGGTTTGTTAAACGAGTAAGGTGGATCTACACTGAACACTTGGTCGAGAGTGAGATAGAGCACGTGAAAAGAGGTCCTACAAAATAACAGATTTAATAGATAAATTCTTTATTATTAATATGAAACATTTTCCAGCTCGCGTCTTGGATGAAAAGTTTACCTCAACCTACATTTGCGAGGAGGTATTACAGCATACATAATCATTAGAAAATTGAACCTCATCATAAAATTAGCCTTTCAAATTGTACGTTAAACACAGTATTTAATGCATAGTGGGGTTAATTTATGAATGATAACGGTCAGCTGCATTCTTTTTTCAGTACCACTAACACGATATAGCATTCGAGAAGCTGCTACTAAAAAGAAGAAACCTGTGTAATGAACTAGCATATGGAATCCATATTTTACACCCGTTACCATAAAAAACAACAACAATGCCGAGAAAGTGTATATAAAGCTTGTGTATGGTTAATCTTAATGGAAATATTTAAAAATCCACAAATGGACTTAATTTCATCGATTTTCTATGTGTTTCCTTTCTATACTATGATTGATGACTTTCATAAAATAAATTTTGCATTGGAAGTAAATTATAAGCCAAGTATGTATTAGGTGTTGCGAACCTAGTAATAAATTAGTTCAGTTGTGACCAGAAGGATAAACCAAAGACAGCATGAACTGAAAGTATGATGTCATGTATGGATTGACTGGAGTAACTGGTGTTCATAAATAGTTGTAATTCTCAATTTCAGTGTACTATAGCATACATTGATATCCATCATGTTAGTACCATATATCGACTTGGAAACCATAGTATTAGTACCATGTACCTTTTCGGTACTATAATGTTGGTATCGGTTACTAACACAACAGTCAGTGTGTTAGTGTCCTTTACAGACTTGGTATATATATTATATAGAGTGAGTTAGCGTTGACGTCGCATTGTCGAGACTACGATGTTAGCTACTGCAGGTTTACACATTCGTTTGGGAGATTGTATCGTCCTATTATTACACATTCTTCTACCAAATATATAGTGGTTAAAGGGCGTAATACCGGCTCCTACTGGTGAGTCGCCAGTAAGCACGAAACGAATGCATGAGATTATACTTTCCGTTCATGCTGTCTTTGGTTTATCCTTCTGTTCACAACTGAACTAATTTGTTATTAGGTTCGCAACACCCTAATACATACTTGCATATATATTAATTCTCCGCAACAAACAGTATTTAACTGTTACGACACGCTTGTCTTATTCCGCGCTGATCATTGCATCAGAGTGCGACGGAAAACTGACTAATGCGGATCAAACAGCAATGTATATATATATGGAAAGCAAAATTAGATATGCGGCTCTCACCTCTAGTAGTCTTGCATTGTACTTGACTGTAAATGTCGGCTGCACAATTTCTATGCTGTCACGAACATAACGTTTTGCATATTTCGCCACATATATAAATATGTAATACAATTAAACAATCAATAATTGCGCGGGTGATGGTAGGTATTCCTTAAATGAAGATTGCGAGCTTTTAGTAATTTTCTTGCCTGATTGGTGTATGCTGTCGCGCCATAGCAAAGCGATAAAGGCCAATGCCCGTGGGCAGCGATTTGGTGAATACCAGGGCCCATATTCTATGGGAATGAATTAATAGAATACAGGTCTTACTCAGGATAACTGGTGGAACTGATGGAGAATGTGCGTATCGGTGAGCGTAAGTGGATACCTCGTTTGTGTATGTATTTATATGAGTATGTAGTATGTATGCATGTATGTATGTATTTATGTATGTATGTATGTATGTATGTATGTATGTATATATGCATGTATGTATGCATGTATGTGTGTATGTATGTATGTATTTATGTATGTATGTATGTATGTATGTATGCATGTATGCATGCATGTATGCATGCATGTATGTGTGTAGGTATGTATGTATGTATGTATGTATGTATGTATGTATGTATGTATGTATGTATGTATGCATGTTGTATGTATGTATGTATGTATGTATGTATGTATGTATGTATGTGGATGTATGTATGTATGTATGTGTGTGTGTATGTATGTATGCATGCATGCATGTATATATGCATGTATGTGTGTCTGTATGTATGTATGTATGCATGTATGTATGCATGTATGTATGAATGCATGTATGCATGCATGTATGCATGCATGTATGTATGTATGTATGTATGTATGTATGTGTGTGTGTATGTATGTATGCATGTATGAATGCATGCATGTATGTATATATGTACGCATGTATGTAAGCATGTATGTATGCATGTATGTATGCATTTATGTATGCATGTATGTATGCATGTATTTATGCATGTATGTATGCATGTATGTATGCATGTATGTATGTAAGTATGTATGTATGTATGTATGCATGTATGTATATATGTATGCATGTATGTATATATGTATGTATGTATGTATGTATGCATGTAAGTATGTATGTATGTATGCATGTATGTGTGCATGTATGTGTGCATGCTTGTATGTATATATGTATGTATGCTTGCATGTATGTATTTATTTTTGTGCTTGTATGTATGTGTGTATGTGTGTATTTATGTATGTATGTATGTATTTGTGTGTTTGCATGTATATATGCATAGAACATATTAGCGACCATTTTACTATTTACTAAATGTTTCGTACAATCTCAGCAAGTGCTATTTATTCCATTTTAACTAGCTGTGATGCCTACTTAGCTAATGAATTTGACAGGAACAGGACCCGTTACTAGATGATATTATTAATCATTTAATCATAATATTGGAATGTGCCATTACGTTTAAAGCATTTTGGTAGTACCGAAAATGTGTGACAGACATATTTGTTTTTTCTTGATTGAATTCATTATGATAGCAGTTTTTGTGCTGTCTTCTCGTTCCGGCTACATATTATCGATTAATATAGTCAGACAAATTTGTCTGAATTTAGGCCTTGCTTATTGAATTGTAGATGCGATAGACAGCAACTGACACGTTCTCGACTTTTTTCATTTTTACTGTATTGCATAGGAGTTTACTAAATCCTAATCGGTGAAACTATTTTCTATTCTAAAGCATTACTTACACGCTCACAGAGCGTTAGAATAGTTATGGCAGACTATTTCTTTGTGATTGATATCAACATGTTCAATGCTAGTAGTGTTTATTTCTCCGTGTTGGCTACGAATTATTGGGTTTTTTGGAAATTACTTCAAAGAAACTCTATTGTTGATGTTGCCTTGCCTTAAAGCTACGAGAGTTTTTTTGCCTCACTTTGGTGTTCTGTGGGTAAATATACAAATAGTCACTAGGTCCTCATCCTCAATAATCACTCTGCTTTAATATTCTGTGTCTAAATTATTATTTTGTCATTATCACTTTTTGATTTTTCTTGTTTGTTTTTTATTTTCTTTATGGTTTTATTGCAATGAATCATTAGCTACTCGTGACTTATTTTATTTATGTGCATGATGATGATCATTCTGATGCTCGTTAAATGCTTACATCTGTTCATTTGTCAAATTTTGCTACTTTGATTACATACCAAATTATCACCAAGATACATCGGGACTACAGCCGTTGTTGGCTTATCTTATGGGAAAATTACTTTTTCCATTTATAACGGATCTGTTAACGGTGTATTGCAAAATGCACGTGCTTTTTCATATTAGTTATCACGTTTTTACAATATTGATTGTCGTGCTGCATTTTGTCTAAGCACGTTGATCAGTTTACGTCAGGCTGTAATGGAGTTCTAAAAATTTTGAAGAATTGAGATAACGAAAAGTTAAAAAACGCATATAACAGATGGCACCTTAGTTTACTTTCAGGTGATCGAATTACTGCAGCTATTCATGTCTTCGGCTTGACGTACCTAACAAGAAGTTTGTTCATTTCAGGGTCAAAATTGACAAATATCAGGAATCACATTAACGCATGTGATTTGTGATTACTGGTTATTTATCCTTACGTGTCGATATTATATTTTGAACTAAATATATGGTTAGGAAAGCAGCTTTTTACAAGCGAGTTTTACATTCTCCTGGACGTATATGAATTAAATAAAAAATAAGATCAATTGTACTAGTATGCATTCTTCATGCAGATCAAATCATACACGAACTTTATACTATTGATGCAGACATGATAATGGATATGAAAACTATGAATTTGGAGATTTTTAAAGTATCACTGCAAATAATTGTTGAGACCGCGCTCAACCTTAGTTCAGCATAAGTCTCATACTCGGTTGGTTGGGTAATGTTGAACCAACGCATCGTCTATTTTCCTCATATTAAACATTTATTTATTGTATTTAGGTGTGGCAATGAGAGTACATTTTTAGTTCATGCTGAATTTGGGGGTTTCTTCTGGTCATATTTGAGCTAGCTTGATACTAAATACGCTAAGCATTAAAAAATATTAGCAAATATGATCAGAAGAATAAACCAAAGACAGTATGAACGGAAGGCATAATCGCATGTGCACATTTGTTTCGTGCTTATCGGCGACTCATAAGTAGGAGCCGTTATTACGCTCTGTACTCACCATATACTTCGAGTTAGGAATGTGGGACAATTGGACGGTACAAATAACCAATCACACAAATTAACAAATCTACCACGTTTACACGTAGTTAGGCGTTTCGATCTCATATAGACGGTACCGTCCAATCTTTCAACATTGCTCACTAAAATATATTTTAGGTATAGGGCGTAATACCGGCTGCTAAGAATGATTCGCCAGTAAACACGAAATGAATGTACACATGAGATTATACCTTCAGTTCATACTGTCCCTTGTTTATCCTTACGATCATATTTAAACTACTTTTTTACTAGGTGCGCAACACCTAATGCTAAATTTCATTTATTAGTTCTCTGCAACAAACAGTATCTAACTGCTATATATAATCCACCTATATTTGGAAAAAAGTGACAGTACAATCACAACCTTTCTTTTACAAGATATTTTTTTTAAATAGTTAAACCTTTTTTAATTTAAAAACAACAGAAAAAACACTATTACTAGCACTAATAATAACACATTTTTTTCAAAATTTGAATATATTAACTTCGTTATTACTTATTTCTGCTTTCGGCTAGTGATAACATTGATATGTTAATGGCTCTGCGTTTTTTTCTGTCTTTCCTAATGTAGAGTTCGTATTCTCGGGCTGCAACCTTTCAGTTTCCAAATGACCGGGACAACCGTTCTAACACAAATCGATCGTTTGCAGATGTAAATGAGGATCAGCGCTTTGCCAGCAATCAATACAAACGGCCGTCTTCATCAATGAGTCTGAACATTGCCTCCCAGTTGGTTCGACCACAGCAATTTCATTTGCCCGATGGTAGGTTAAACAGGCTATAATTTTGCTTTTAATGTCATGTACATGTCATTCCAGGTGAGCTAAGGTTGAATACTACTTCAAAACGGAATGGTGATAAAATTAGCATAAAGCGGTAGCCACTTGTAAATTGAATTACAAATTTGTTCATGATCAATTGGATTTTATCTCCTGAACCTGTTAACCTAACTTTTTTCCTGGTGTTCTTTGTCAAGTAGATACATTTCGATTGAGTCTAATTTATGTTGCATCCCGGATGATTTAAATTCATAACGAAAGTAATACTAAAGTAAATTATCAGTTTTGCACCCCAGCTGGTTATACTCAATTGCATTCAATATCACGGCAAAATTGAATTGTATCCTGATTATTATGCAATCAATCCAGATCTTTGACAATTTTCTGGGACTGGTCAAATCAGTAATATTTCGCTGTATTGTTCTTTCGAGTGGTGAGGGGACACCACTTGTACCAAATTCCCAAGAAACTTCATGAAAATGGAGCCGGCTTATCCTCCAAAAGGAGTCAGCCGCAGTAAAGTAAAGTAAAGTATTGTTCTTTAATGGCAGATTTGTGACTAGTTTTAGCTTATGGTCTTAAAAGATGCCGTATGAGCTCTACCTGAAAGAACGGCTAACGAAGAACATCAGTTAGTACACAACGGAAAATATTTATCAATGTTTGCCAGGGTACCGCAGTGAAAAATAACCGACTGCAGTAAACGTGCCTCAATTGAAGCCCCTTTTTGACATTTAGTGACGAATTTCCAACAAGGACGAAGCAGATCTACTGGATGAATTACCTAGGATACTTTTTACAATATTTGATTTACAGACAGGTATTTATAATGAGATGTGTTGATATCAAGATCGCAACCTTGATAGAAATAAATAATTCAATTAAGATATCTTCTGTGAGTACAATTCTGGAGCTTCAATAATTTACTTACGGAAAGGCTAATCAGAATGAAGTACATAGACAGTGAAAAACAACAAATGAACAGTGGTTGTGCGTAAGTGGTGATAACTATTTAAATCAAGATTGCGGATTCTTGATATAAACTCCAATCCCATTATATATATATATATATATATATATGTATATATATATATATATATATATATATATCATGTCCAGCCATACAAAAAGTCAAAGGTGACTGATACTCACTGTCATAACCATAGAGAAAAATGTTCATAAATGAAAACTGAAATAAAGTTGCTCTGTAGGTCCAATTTCGTTTATTCACCTTGTGCGGCTCAGTGATGAGGCACTTTTATGGTGCGACGTTGTATGTAATCATTCTAGTTGTATATATTTCTATGGTTACATGACCAAAGGAACACTGTATCTATATATATATATATAGGGTATAGTACATATATGTGCTGTATCAGCAACTAATGATGTATAATGTATAAAGTAAATTCATCCACTTGACCTGTTTCGCCCTTATAAGACAGTATGTGAAGATTTCCCAATAAAAACGAACCCAGTCTGCTGAATGAATTCCTTTTACTACATTATACAATGATTAGCTTATACTGACAATTATATTATATAATGGGTCTGGTGTTTATATCTATGCAGAAAAGGCAATTCATCCAGTAGACCGGTTTCGTTCTTTTTGGACAGTACGTAAAGAGCTCCTAATAACGACGAAACTGGTCTACTAGGTGAATCGCCTCTTCTATATTAAACAATTATTAGCTTAAAAGATGTATGTATTTTCTCAGTGCTGTCCTTCTTGTTGTGGATTTGATCGCATTTTTCTTGTGCGGGACAATTGATAGCACTCATAGGTCGGTAAAATCTTGAACTTACTTTATCTGAAGATGAAGGAAGTTCAAGATTTTACCGACCTATGAGTGCTATCAATTGTCCCGCACAAGAAAAATACGGTCAAATCCACAATTATTAGCTTATTCAAAAATTGTAAGTATATAATGTGTTTGGTGTATTTTGCAACGAATTTTTATACTTGAGAAGGATTACGCTTTTTAGATTCTAATAAAATTTAGGTTATGCCACTTAAAGGTTAGTTTTTATTCTCCTTATTTTGTCAGTTTCTACATCTCGTTATAAGCCGATGCGATCATTCAGACAGAGGCCGTCGTCTACGTGTACTGCCTCTTCGTGCAGCCGCCATTCAATGAGTCATCACACGCTGAACGGTACCAGTACTCCATATCCGTCTAATTCCTCCTTTTATTCCGGAATTAACCGACGGCACACTGCACACAATTCACAGCCTAGTCGTGGTATGGACTTGGTGTCGCCCATTGCCCCGTACTACATCAATAACAAATATTCTCATCCACCGGCGTCAGGTTAATACTGATTTTTATTGTTACTCAATGCTTAATGTTAATTAATGCAATTTTTGATCGTGTTTTAGTTTTGAAGCAGATCATGTGCGGGCGTAATCATGCTTTTTGTGTTATTTTTCTTATAATGCGTAATTAGAAGACTGAGCCTTTATGGTTACGTGAACTCATTTTTTACATTATACTCATTGCGTTTTTCTTTAATAAATATAACATTGCGACAAAAGCTTGATCACTACCTTCCAGCTTTTAAATTAAACCGAACTGATCTTTAAATTGGCGCACAAAAGTGTATTAATGTAAAGTAAGAATAATAACTTTTTAGACCATGGAGAAAATTTCAACTATATCTTACTAATTTTTATATTCCTTCTTTATATATTAGTCGAGTGGAGACTACCTATTGATCTTGAAAACTAATGTATATAAGAGTTTCGTGTCTTTTTATGTGCTTAAGGACATTTACATAAATGAATCATCATTTTCATTTTGGAAGGATATTTTAATTCATTCGGCATTAAACAGGTATGTGTGGATTATCCTAATACAACCCACAAGCGCTCACCGTTCGCCTGCCTTAATTTTTTATGGATATAAGTTGGTTATTTTCTTATATATTCAGATAAAAATGTCCTGGTCCAACGCCCAAATGCCTCCTTGAATAATTGGAGCCATTGGGCCAATTGACATTAATCTTTTAAGATTGCCAAAAAATGAGAGTCCACCTTGTGCATGATTGTCAGGCTTCAGTTTCAGTATTAATAAAGTAGTGCGCTAGTTCATCTTTCATCAGGGCCAGAGTGTATAGAATTACTGGAGTAACAGGTGTTCAGAAATAGTCGTAATTCTCAATTTCGGTAAACTATAGCATACATTGATATCCATCATGTTGGTACCATGTACCGACTCGGCAACCATAGTGTTGTTACCATGTACCTTTTCGGTACTACACTCTTGGTATCGGTTACTAACACAATAGACATAGTGTTAGTATCCTTTACCCACATGGTATATATATTATATAGAGTGAGTTAGCGTGGAAGTCGCAATTTCGAGACTTTATATGATGCTAGCTTCACTACTTCAGGTTTACACATTCGTCTGGGAGATCGTACCGTCCTATTATCTCACATTCCTCACCCAAATATATATTGGTTAAAGGGCGTAATACCGCCTTCTACTGATGAGTCGCCAGTAAGCACGAAACGCATGTGCATAAGATTATACTTTCCGTTCGTGCTGCCTTTTGTTTATCTTTTTGGTCACCACTGAACTAATTTGTTATTAGGTTCGCAACACCTAATACATACTTGTATCTTTCATAGAATTATTTAATTTAAGAACAATCTAAAATAAGACAAATCATTACGATGAATTTAAGTACCCTTGTTCTAATTGACAAGGCTATTAAAAGCATCTTATTGCAGCCAAAATTAATAGCAGAAATATTTAAAATGTGAGATTTTTTATAATGCATTACTGCTCTTAAATATTATACTGGGATCCTAACTAACTTCAATTATATATAGGTATATATATATATATATATATATATATATGTATATATATATATCATCTTACTACTTATGTCCAGCCATACAAAAGCAAAAGTGAAAAATTTTTCAATGCCATGTAAGCATAAGGAGTGAAGATGTATATAAATGGATGCAGAAATAATATTTTAGACTAATTATTAGTGATATTTACGAGAGAGAGATGGAGAGAGGGGCAGAGATAAGGAATACCTATCTACTATAAGTAAGTTTATCAGGATAACTCACAGAAATGAGGCAAACTAAACCTCGCCACAACACCATTATGGCCAAGTTATCATTCGGGCAAGACAACATCAGCAATACAGCTTCTTTGCGGATTTCACTGTAGCACGTCATATACAAACCAAACCTCGCAGCTAACTTTGCTCTACCAATAAAAGAAAGTTACGAAGATGATTCTACTAGACACCTGCAACAAGATCGCCACTGAGCTCGTTTCGATGCCATATCGCTAAGGGTTTCTAACCAAGAACTATGATGCTGACAAGGACCCCATCCTGACAGACGACTGGGTCATATACTACCCAATTTGGATGAAAGTGACTTCAATTGTTTCTGCCATGTCAAAATCTACCAATAAACAAACCAAACCCCGCAGCTAACTTTGCCCTACTAAGAAAATGAAATATAGCTACTAGTATACGATCCTTTTCACTAACAATTAACATTTCAGCAGTTTCCACTATTGATCCGTGCACCATTCAAAACCCAAAGTTATTCGATTCGCAGCAAAAAAACTCATCTCATTTCCTTTTGGACCGCGTATTACTTGAATTCTAAGTTATTACTAATTATCTTTGCATATTTGAAGAATATAAATTTGTATTTCTTGGTGTGGATTTGTGTTCTGCTGATTTTCTCATTATTTAGTATACTCCTTAAGATGGCAAGAATTATTTCTTATCATTACCTACCATCATCTTTGATAATTTTTGGCCGTTTTTCATGATTCCCTTATCCGCACATTTGTGATCTAATACGAAATTTCAGTATAATTTTCCCATAAAATGGTTGTAAACTTTGCAACCATGTTTAATTTAACTTGTGACAGTACGATATGAAGAAATATCATGAGCGAGTAAGCAAGGACAAGCAAGGTGAATAAGACGTATTGTTTTTATTAGTTTAGTGATCACTGAATTTTTAAAAAAATTTTGTAATCGTATTCATCAATAATGATCATGTTTCGCATTATTCAACTGTCAATTTCAGGCCTCTAGTTTTTTGTTTCTTGTGGTAATTTAAAGCACAATGTGCAGTACTGATCAAGGTGAAGCCAGTTTCTTACTAAAATATGGATTGAAAATATCGTTTGTTATCTGGATCTTGTGATAGCTTACCTATGACTGAATAATAATTGATTTCTCTCTCCAGCTAAACTTAACACAGCTGCCCTCGGTTGGCACTTTCAAACTCTTCCCTGCTAAACTACGTATTGAAGAAAATGCCTTCAAGTCAGGAACTATTTTATCTCTTGTAGACTGCTTTGCAAACCAATGCTTATTAGCGAGTAAGTCTTCGTCGCTGCCTTCCAAAGGATAGAAGAACGTACAATCCAAAGCATTCTATTCAGATGTCCTCAATGAGCCGTCTCTGTTTAATATATTTATAGACTAGGTTTTGGTGCTGCTGAACTTCAATAGAAACTCGCATGAGCATTTTACACGACGTGTGATTTGGGCCCGTAAAGTAAATGCGCAGAACAACAAAATACTGATCAGCTCTGTTATCAGGTTTTATTCTATTTTCCTTTCAGGCTAATACTAAACTGGAGCCCACTGTACGAAAGAAGTAGATCGCTGCTTATTCTTTTATGTATAGATGTATGTATGCATATTTTTACTGATGTGCGTATATATATATATATATATATATATATATATATTTGTTAGTATTTTTACTTTAACCTTTTAATTGATTTCTTTCCGCATAGCTTCTGTTTTGTATCCAAACTGTTGTTGCAGTCATCCTCATTACGTCTAAATTCCTATTTTTGACATAATTTGTAATTGATCGGGTTTACGCTCCTTCAGCTAATTTATTAATTTATGGATATTCGCAGCTACTGTGGGGTTGACGTTTTAAAAATCCAGTTTACTTTGCTTATGCCTATTTTATCGGTTTCATTATGAAGGCGGGCTTCTGCATCCACACCAGCAACACTCCGATTTCGTGGATAATATAAGCGGTTCTACTTCACGACCAATCGGCGGCATTCTTCGAAAGACAAGCACCACGAACTCGAACATCACTGTACCGGTTGACGCCACGCATGATCTGAAATCACCTGCTGGCCGAAGTACAAGTGCTCAGGCTGTGAATGGTGATCATTTGTGTGGCCATACGGGAACGTAAGTCATTATTTGGTCAAAACAGACTTTCTGATATAAATGGCTGTCTCCTATTGGCTCTTCGTGAAGTTTCGGTGAACTAAAAACTATTTGGGTTCGAATAGTGAATGCGCTAACCTTTCATTATATCCCTATATCTGACACGAGAATAGAGTGAAACTTCTAGATATTATTTTTGCTGTAATCTCTAAAAAGGCTATTGAATAAATCTTTATATCAAGTTTGTGAGTTTGAAATAAACACCAATCCCATTGTATTTAACCAGTCGTAGAACAACATAGCAAAACTAGTGTCAGTCACACGTGCTGATGCGTTTCGACATTCATTGGTCATCGAGTACGACGGCAAACTGACTAGCGAGGACCAAACTACAATGCATATATATGGAAAGCAAATTAGATATGCGACTCTCACTTCTAGTAATCTTACACACATTGCAATTGACTGGAAATGTGGGATGAACAATTTCTATGCAGTCACGAACATTAACTTTTTGCAGCTTTCGCCACATATATAGGTAATACAATTAAACAATCAATGATTGTGCGAGTGGTGGTAACAATTATTCAAATCAAGTTTGCGAGCTTGAAGTAAACTGCGGTCGTCGAACAACAGCCAAAACTACCGTCAGTCACATGTACTGACGCGTTTCGACCTTCCATGATCAACGAGTTCGACGGAAAACTGACTAGCGAGAATCGAACTTCAACGCATATATATCGCATTAATAATTGTTCTTACTGTCCTCACTCCAAAAGATGTAAAAATTCTAGCTTTCTTTGTCGTTGAATAAAAAAGACTTACTTCTTTGATTCTACAATGATGAATTCTTCTCTTTTGGTTAAAACTGGTGATGAATGTATATTAGAGGCAAATGGTAGATTTGTGTGCTTAGGTGGTTTTGCCATGTACGCAAATATGTTTGGACCTGAAGCAACGGATTGTGTACGGTTATTATAATCAAGGTTGCGGTCTTGATATAAATACCTGACCCATTAATTACTTACATATGCCAGTATAGACGAAGAATTGTATAGTGTAGAAAAGACAATTCATCCAGTAGACCGGTTTCGTTCTTATTGGGAACTCATCATGTACTGGCCAGAATTTGCCGCTGACAGGACTCGAACCTGGGCATGTCTGCCTCGGAATCTGGTGCTCTAACCACTGAGCTATCCTGCCGTGGCAGGATGAGTTCCCAATAAGAACGAAACCGGTCTACTGGATGAATTGCCTTTTCTACACTATACAATTCTTAGTTTATACTGACATATGTAAGCATTTAATGGGTCAGGTGTTTATATCAATACCGCAACCTTGATTATAATAATTGTGATCACCACCCACGCAACCAATGTTCGTTTAATTTTATTGTTTACGGTGTTTTCTTGTTGATCATCCATTAAAGGTATAAGTACTTAAAATGTTGATTAGCCACATTTTTGACGTGATTCTCATATTTATGTCCATTTATGAATGAAACTATCTTTGAATAATGTGAAAAATCTTGTATAAAAGACATACCTGAAGCCAAATTTGTATCTACCTTTCTTGAGTGATATATATTTAATCTTGGCGATGATATAGTAAATTTACTTTTGAAAGGAAGTTATCGGATGAATTACCATTTTTGGATGTAAAATTAAAAATGGTAAGAAATTATATAGAGATAATAATAAGAAGCATATTCTCTCTGGAATCCTTCAGGCTAACAATCCGTGCCTTGATACCTTAAACGAGAGAAGCCTTAGATTAACATATTTAAACGATAGGGGTTCGAGTTTAGCAAACTGCGGGAAATGTTAATGGTTACCCTCGTAAGTAAATAGCAGCAACGAAGATAGATTTCGTAAGTCCTTATAAAAACCGTGGGAGATTAGGGTTTAAAAATTTAGCTGCAAACGAGTCTTTCAAAAAAATTACAAATAGATCCGTTTGAGCAATAGTATCATAATTGTTTTATTGTTGTATTGGTTTGTGGGATCTGTTACCGTGAGCTCTGGCATGATCATAGAAAATAAGGATCAAGGTGTATCTTCCAAATCAAATGTGCTACGTGTATACCAGTTTTCCTTGTGCGCAAAACATTGTTTTGCAAAAGTGTTATAGATATATTAGGAGCAAATACTTTAAGTTTGTTAAAGTATGAGCAGAAGGATATACCAGAGTTGGCATGAACAAATGATACGATCTCATGGACACGCGCGTTCTGAACTGATGAAGAACCATTTCATTCGGGAAACATTATCATATTCAAACTCTCGTTGATTGTGTGGGTTGGGATAATTGTTTGAATGAAGTTTACATGCTAAGATAAGAAACCAATCAATTATATATATATATATATATATATATACATATATATATATATATATATGGTATATATATGAATAACGAAGGCAATTTAACCAATAGAGCGGTTTCGTCCTCGTAGGGAATTCATCAAGTGCTGTCCTGCGGTCTATGAATCTATTCACTGTGCCAACATGTAGTGGATGCATTTGTATAATTAAGCGAACACTGGTCGCGCGGGCGGTGATAACATTTACTGTAATCAACGTTGCGATCTTCATATAAACACCTGACCCATTAAGTAAATACATTTGGCAGTATAAACTAAGAATTCTATAGCGTAGAAAAGGCAATTCATCCAGTGGCCTGGTTTCTTCCATATCGGGAACTCATCACGTACTGGCCAGAATTTGCCGCGGACAAGGCTCGATCCGCAGCAGATTCTGGCTAGTTCAATATGGAAGACACCAGGCTACTGGAGGAATTGCCTTTTCTACACTATAGAATTCTTAGTTTATACTGACAAATGTATGTACTTAATGGGTCAGGTGTTTATAGT
>JAQBSW010007910.1:0-37526 GCA_029291075.1 Eudiplozoon nipponicum
TGCACTAATCTAAAGGCCGAGGCCGCTCCGCGTCAAAATCCTAATATAATTGTTACTGCATTAGTAGTCTATGGCAATTACTGCGTGAATTTACCCGAAATATTCTGTTCAAAAACACAAATT
The DNA here is from genome assembly GCA_029291075.1 of Eudiplozoon nipponicum. NCBI lineage: Eukaryota > Metazoa > Platyhelminthes > Monogenea > Mazocraeidea > Diplozoidae > Eudiplozoon > Eudiplozoon nipponicum. The sequence goes on from JAQBSW010007910.1 coordinate 124, forward strand.
TTGCAATAACGTAAAGGCTGAGGCCGCTCCTCTCAAAATCCTAATATATTGTTACTCGATTTCTAGTCTATGGCATTTGCTGCAAGCATTTGCTGAAAATAATCTGTTCAATACCACAAATTTTGCACCAACGTAAAGGCTGAGGCCGCTCCGCGTCGAAATCCTAATATAATTGTTACTCGATTTCTAGTCTATGGCATTTGCTGCGTGCATTTACTCAAAATAATCTGTTAAATAAAACAAATTTTGCACTAACGTAAATGCTCAGGCCGCTCCGCGTCGAAATCCTAATATCATTGTTACTCGATTTCCAGTCTATGGCATTTACTGCGTGAATTTACCCGAAATATTCTGTTCAAAAACACAAATTTTGCACTAACCTAAAGGCCGAGGCCGCTTCTCGTCAAAATCCTAATATTATTGTTACCAGATTAACAGTCTATGGCATTTACTGCGTGAATTTACCCAAAATATTCTGTTCAATAACACATATTGTGCACTAACGTAAAGGCTGAGGCCGCTCCGCGTCTATATCCTAATATAAATGTTACACGATTTCGAGTCTATGGCATTTACTGCGTGAATTAACCCAAAATATTCTGTTCAATAACACAAATTGTGCACTAACGTAAAGGCTGAGGCTGCACCTCGTCAAAATCCTAATATAATTGTTACTCGATTTCTAGTCTATGGCATTTACTGCGTGAATTTACCCAATATAGTCTGTTCAATAACACAAATTTTGCACCAACGTAAAGGCTGAGGCCGCTCCGCGTCGAAATCCTAATATAATTGTTACTCGATTTCTAGTCTATGGCATTTGCTGCAAGCATTTGCTGAAAATAATCTGTTCAATACCACAAATTTTGCACTAACGTAAAGGCTGAGGCCGCTCCGCGTCGAAATCCTAATATAATTGTTACTCGATTTCTAGTCTATGGCATTTGCTGCGTGCATTTACTCAAAATAATCTGTTAAATAAAACAAATTTTGCACTAACGTAAATGCTCAGGCCGCTCCGCGTCGAAATCCTAATATCATTGTTACTCGATTTCCAGTCTATGGCATTTACTTCGTGAATTCACCCGAAATATTCTGTTCAATAACACAAATTGTGCACTAACGTAAAGGCTGAGGCCTCTCCTCGTGAAAATCCTTATATTATTTTTACTCGATTTCGAGTATATGGCATTTACTGCGTGGAATTACCCGAAATATTCTGTTCAATAACACAAATTGTGCATTAACGTAAAGGCTGAGGCCGCTCCTCCTGGAAATCCTAAAAAAATTGTTACTCGATTTCCATTCTATGTAAATTACTGCGTAAATTTACTCAAAATATTCTGTTCAATAACACAATTTGTGCATTAACGTAAAGGCTGAGGCCGCTCCTCGTCAAAATCCTAATATTATTGTTACTCGGTTTTGAGTCAATGGCATTTACTGCGTGAATTTACCCAAAATATACTGTTTAATAACACAAAATGTGCATTAACGTAAAGGTTGAGACCGCTCCTCGTCAAAATCCTAATATTATTGTAATTCGATTTCGAGAATATGGCATTTACTGCGTGAAATTACCCGAAATATTCTGTTCAATAACACAAATTGTGCACTAACGTAACGGCTGAGGCTGCACCTCGTCAAAATCCTAATATTATTGTTACACGATTTCGAGTCTATGGCATTAACTGCGTGAATTTAACCAAAATATTCTGTTCAATAACACAATTTGTGCATTAACGTAAAGGCTGAGGCCGCTCCTCGTCAAAATCCTAATATTATTGTTACCCGAATTCCAGTCTATGGAACTTAGTGCGTAAATTTACCAAAAATATACTGTTTAATAAGAAAAATTGTGCATTAACGTAAAGGCTGAGGCCGCTCCTCGTCAAAATCCTAATATTATTGTTACACGATTTCGAGTCTATGGCATTGACTGCGTGAATTTACCCAAAATATACTGTTTAATAACACAAATTGTGCATTAACTTAAAGGTTGAGACCGCACCTCGTCAAAATCCTAATAATGTTGTTACTCGATTTCGAGTATATGGTATTTACTGCGTGAATTTACCCAAAATATTCTGTTCATTAACACAAATTGTAGACTAACGTAAAGGCTGAGGCCTCTCCTCGTCAAAATCCTAATATAATTGTTACTCGATTTCCACTCTATGGCATTTACTGCGTGAATTTACCCAAAATATTCTGTTCATTAACACAAATTGTACACTAACGAAAAGGCCGAGGCCGCTCCGCGTCAAAATCCTAATATAATTGTTACCCGATTAACAGTCTATGGCATTTACTGCGTGAATTTACCCAAAATATTCTGTTCAATAACACAAATTGTGCACTAACGTAAAGGCTGAGGCCGCTCCGCGTCAATATCCTAATATAAATGTTACACGACTTGGAGTCTATGGCATTTACTGCGTGAATTAACCCAAAATATTATGTTCAACAACACAAATTGTGCACTAACGTAAAGGCTGAGGCTGCACCTCGTCCAAATCCTAATATAATTGTTACTCGATTTCGAGTCTATGGCATTTACTGCATGAAATTAACCAAAATATTCTGTTCAATAACACAAATTTTGCACTAACGTAAAGGCTGAGGCCGCTTCTCGTCAAAATCATAATATTATTGTTACTCAATTTCTAGTCTATGGCATTTACTGCCTGAATTTACACAAAATATTCTGTTCAAAAACACAAATTTTGCACTAACGTAAATGCTGAGGCCGCTCCTCTTCAAAATCCTAATATAATTGTTACTCGATTTCCAGTCTATGGCATTTACTGCGTGAATTTACCCGAAATATTCTGTTCAAAAACACAAATTTTGCACTAACCTAAAGGCCGAGGCCGTTTAGCGTCGAAATCCTAATATAATTGTTACTCGATTTCCAGTCTATGGCATTTACTGCGTGAATTTACCCGAAATATTCTGTTCAAAAGCACAAATTTTGCACTAACGTAAAGGCCGAGGCCGCTCCTCTTCAAAATCCTAATATTATTTTTACACGATTTCTAGTCTATGGCATTTGCTGCATGCATTTACTCAAAATAATCTATTCAATAACACAAATTTTGCACTAACGTAAAGGCTGAGACCGCTCCGCGTAGAAATCCTAATATAATTGTTACTCGATTTCTAGTCTATGGCATTTGCTGCGTGCATTTACTCAAAATAATTTGTTAATAAAACAAATTTTGCACTAACGTTAATGCTGAGGCCGCTCCGCGTCGAAATCCTAATATAATTGTTACTCGATTTCCAGTCTACGGCATTTACTGCGTGAATTTACCCGAAATATTCTGTTCAAAAACACAAATTTTGCACTAACCTAAAGGCCGAGGCCGCTTCTCGTCAAAATCCTAATATTATTGTTACACGATTTCTAGTCTATGGCATTTACTGCCTGAATTTACACAAAATATTCTGTTCAAAAACACAAATTTTGCACTACCGTAAATGCTGAGGCCGCTCCTCTTCAAAATCCTAATATAATTGTTACTCGATTTCCAGTCTATGGCATTTGCTGCATGCATTTACTCAAAATAATCTGTTCAATAACACAAATTGTACACTAGCGTAAAGGCTGAGGCCTCTCCTCGTCAAAATCCTAATATAATTGTTCCTCGATTTCGAGTCTATGGCATTTACTGCGTGTATTTACCCGAAATATTCTGTTCAATAACACAAATTGTGCATTAACGTAAAGGCTGAGGCCGCTCCTCCTGGAAATCCTAAAAAAATTGTTACTCGATTTCCATTCTATGTAAATTACTGAGTAAATTTACCCAAAATATACTGTTTAATAACACAAATTGTGCATTAACGTAAAGGGTGATGCCGCTCCTCGTGAAAATCCTAATATTATTGTTCCTCGATTTCGAGTATATGGCATTTACTGCGTGAATTTACCCAAAATATTCTGTTCAATAACACAATTTGTGCATTAACGTAAAGGCTGAGGCCGCTCCTCGTCAAAATCCTAATATTATTGTTACTCGGTTTTGAGTCTATGGCATTTACTGCGTGAATTTACCCAAAATATACTGTTTAATAACACAAATTGTGCATTAACGTAAAGGTTGAGACCGCTCCTCGTCAAAATCCTAATATTATTGTAATTCGATTTCGAGTATATGGCATTTACTGCGTGTAATTACCCGAAATATTCTGTTCAATAACACAAATTGTGCACTAACGTAACGACTGAGGCTGCACCTCGTCAAAATCCTAATATTATTGTTACACGATTTCGAGTCTATGGCATTTACTGCGTGAATTTAACCAAAATATTCTGTTCAATAACACAATTTGTGCATTAACGTAAAGGCTGAGGCCGCTCCTCGTCAAAATCCTAATATTATTGTTACCCGAATTCCAGTCTATGGAAATTAGTGCGTAAATTTACCCAAAATATACTGTTTAATAAGAAAAATTGTGCATTAACGTAAAGGCTGAGGCCGCTCCTCGTCAAAATCCTAATATTATTGTTACACGATTTCGAGTCTATGGCATTTACTGCGTGAATTTACCCAAAATATACTGTTTAATAACACAAATTGTGCATTAACTTAAAGGTTGAGACCGCACCTCGTAAAAATCCTAATAATGTTGTTACTCGATTTCGAGTATATGGTATTTACCGCGTGAATTTACCCAAAATATTCTGTTCAATAACACAAATTGTACACTAACGTAAAGGCTGAGGCCTCTCCTCGTCAAAATCCTAATATAATTGTTACCCGATTAACAGTCTATGGCATTTACTGCGTGAATTTACCCAAAATATTCTGTTCAATAACACAAATTGTGCACTAACGTAAAGGCTGAGGCCGCTCCGCGTCAATATCCTAATATAAATGTTACACGATTTCGAGTCTATGGCATTTACTGCGTGAATTAACCCAAAATATTCTGTTCAATAACACAAATTGTGCACTAACGTAAAGGCTGAAGCCGTTTCGCGTCGAAATCCTAATATAATTGTTACTCGATTTCTAGTCTATGGCATTTACTGCATGCATTTACTCAAAATAATCTGTTCAATAACACAAATTTTGCACCAACGTAAAGGCTGAGGCCGCTCCGCGACGAAATCCTAATATAATTGTTACTCGATTACCAGTCTATGGCATTTACTGCGTGAATTTACCCGAAATATTCTGTACAAAAACACAAATTTTGCAATAACGTAAAGGCCGAGGCCGCTCCTCTTCAAAATCCTAATATTATTTTTACACGATTTCTAGTCTATGGCATTTGCTGCATGCATTTACTCAAAATAATCTATTCAATAACACAAATTTTGCACTAACGTAAAGGCTGAGACCGCTCCGCGTAGAAATCCTAATATAATTGTTACTCGATTTCTAGTCTATGGCATTTGCTGCGTGCATTTACTCAAAATAATTTGTTAATAAAACAAATTTTGCACTAACGTTAATGCTGAGGCCGCTCCGCGTCGAAATCCTAATATAATTGTTACTCGATTTCCAGTCTACGGCATTTACTGCGTGAATTTACCCGAAATATTCTGTTCAAAAACACAAATTTTGCACTAACCTGAAGGCCGAGGCCGCTCCTCGTCAAAATCCTAATATTATTGTTACACGATTTCTAGTCTATGGCATTTACTGCGTGAATTTACTCAAAATATTCTGTTCAATAACACAAATTGTGCACTAACGTAAATGCTGAAGCCGCTTCGCGTCGAAATCCTAATATAATTGTTACTCGATTTCTAGTCTATGGCATTTGCTGCATGCATTTACTCAAAATAATCTGTTCAATAACACAAATTTTGCACTAACGTAAAGGCTGAAGCCGTTTCGCGTCGAAATCCTAATATAATTGTTACTCGATTTCTAGTCTATGGCATTTGCTGCGTGCATTTACTCAAAATTATCTGTTCAATAACACAAATTTTGCACTAACGTAAAGGCTGAGGCCGCTCCTCGTCAAAATCCTAATATAATTGTTACTCGATTTCTAGTCTATGGCATTTGCTGCATGCATTTACTCAAAATAATCTGTTCAATAACACAAATTTTGCACTAACGTAAAGGCTGAGGCCGCTCCGCGTCGAAATCCTAATATAATTGTTACTCGATTTCTAGTCTATGGCATTTGCTGCGTGCATTTACTCAAAATTATCTGTTCAATAACACAAATTTTGCACTAACGTAAAGGCTGAGGCCGCTCCTCGTCAAAATCCTAATATAATTGTTACTCGATTTCTAGTCTATGGCATTTGCTGCGTGCATTTACTCAAAATAATCTGTTCAATAACACAAATTTTGCACTAACGTAAAGGCTGAAGCCGTTTCGCGTCGAAATCCTAATATAATTGTTACTCGATTTCTAGTCTATGGCATTTGCTGCGTGCATTTACCCGAAATATTCTGTTCAAAAACACAAATTTTGCACTAACCTAAAGGCTGAGGCCGCTCCTCGTCAAAATCCTAATATTATTGTTACACGATTTCTAGTCTATGGCATTTACTGCGTGTATTTACTCAAAATATTCTGTTCAAAAACACAAATTTTGCACTAACGTAAATGCTGAGGCCGCTCCTCGTCAAAATCCTAATATAATTGTTACTCGATTTCTAGTCTATGGCATTTACTGCGTGAATTTACACAAAATATTCTGTTCAAAAACACAAATTTTGCACTAACGTAAAGGCCGAGGCCGCTCCTCTTCAAAATCCTAATATTATTTTGACACGATTTCGAGTCTATTGCATTTACTGCGTGAATTTACCCAAAATATTCTGTTCAATAACACAAATTGTGCACTAACGTAAAGGCTGAGGCTGCACCTCGTCAAAATCCTAATAATATTGTTACTCGATTTCAAATCTATGGCATTTACTGCATGAATTTACCCAAAATATTCTGTTCAATAACACAAATTTTGCACCAACGTAAAGGCTGAGGCCGCTCCGCGTCGAAATCCTAATATAATTGTTACTCGATTTCTAGTCTATGGCATTTGCTGCGTGCATTTACTCAAAATAATCTGTTAATAACACAAATTTTGCACTAACGTAAATGCTGAGGCCGCTCCGCGTCGAAATCCTAATATAATTGTTACCTCGTTTCCAATCTATGGCATTTACTGCGTGAATTTACCCGAAATATTCTGTTCAAAAACACAAATTTTGCACTAACCTAAAGGCCGAGGCCGCTCCTCGCCAAAATCTTAATATTATTGTTACACGATTTCTTGTCTATGGCTTTCATGCGTGAATTTAAACAAAATATTCTGTTCAAAAACACAAATTGTGCACTAACGTAAATGCTGAGTCCGCTCCGCGTCGAAATCCTAATATAGTTGTTACTCGATTTCAAGTCTATGGCATTTGCTGCATGCATTTACTCAAAATAATCTATTCAATAACACAAATTTTGCATTAACGTAAAGGCTGAGGCCGCTCCTCGTCAAAATCCTAATATTATTGTTACACGATTTCGAGTCTATGGCATTTACTGCGTGAATTAACCCAAAATATTCTGTTCAATAACACAAATTGTGCACTAACGTAAAGGCTGAGGCTGCACCTCGTCAAAATCCTAATAATATTGTTACTCGATTTCGAGTCTATGGCATTTACTGCATGAATTTACCCAAAATATTCTGTTCAATAACACAAATTTTGCACCAACGTAAAGGCTGAGGCCGCTCCGCGTCGAAATTCTAATATAATTGTTACTCGATTTCTAGTCTATGGCATTTGCTGCGTGCATTTACTCAAAATAATCTGTTAAATAAAACAAATTTTGCACTAACGTAAATGCTGACGCCGCTCCGCGTCGAAATCCTAATATAATTGTTACTCGATTTCCAATCTATGGCATTTACTGCGTGAATTTACCCGAAATATTCTGTTCAAAAACACAAATTTTGCACTAAACGTAAAGGCCGAGGCCGCTCCTCGTCAAAATCTTAATATTATTGTTACACGATTTCTAGTCTATGGCTTTCCTGCGTGAATTTACACAAAATATTCTGTTCAAAAACACAAATTGTGCACTAACGTAAATGCTGAGTCCGCTCCGCGTCGAAATCCTAATATAGTTGTTACTCGATTTCTAGTCTATGGCATTTGCTGCATGCATTTACTCAAAATAATCTGTTCAATAACACAAATTTTGCACTAACGTAAATGCTGAGGCCGCTCCTCGTCAAAATCCTAATATTATTGTTACACGATTTCGAGTCTATGGCATTTACTGCGTGAATTAACCCAAAATATTCTGTTCAATATCACAAATTGTGCACTAACGTAAAGGCTGAGGCTGCACCTCGTCAAAATCCTAATAATATTGTTACTCGATTTCGAGTCTATGGCATTTACTGCATGAATTTACCCAAAATATTCTGTTCAATAACACAAATTTTGCACCAACGTAAAGGCTGAGGCCGCTCCGCGTCGAAATCCTAATATAATTGTTACTCGATTTCTGGTCTGTGGCATTTGCTGCATGCTTTTACTCAAAATAATCTGTTCAATAACACAAATTTTGCACTAACGTAAAGGCTGAAGCCGTTTCGCGTCGAAATCCTAATAGAATTGTTACTCGATTTCTTGTCTGTGGCATTTGCTGCATGCTTTTACTCAAAATAATCTGCTCAATAACACAAATTTTGCACTAACGTAAAGGCTGAAGCAGTTTCGCGTCGAAATCCTAATATAATTGTTACTCGATTTCTAGTCTATGGCATTTGCTGCGTGAATTTACTCAAAATAATCTGTTCAATAACACAAATTTTGCACTAACGTAAAGGCTGAAGCCGTTTCGCGTCGAAATCTAATATAATTGTTACTCGATTTCAGTCTATAGCTTTGCGTGAATTTACCCGAAATATTCTGTTCCAAAACACAAATTTTGCATTACCGTGAAGGCCGGGCCGCTCCTCTTCAAAATCCTAATATTATTTTACTCGATTTCTAGTCTATGGCATTTGCTGCATGCATTCACACAAAATAATCTGTTCAATAACACAAATTTTGCACTAACGTAAAGGCTGAGGCCGCTCCGCGTCGAAATCCTAATATAATTGTTACTCGATTTCTAGTCTATGGCATTTGCTGCGTGCATTTACTCAAAATAATCTGTTCAATAACACAAATTTTGCACTAACGTAAAGGCTGAAGCCGTTTCGCGTCGAAATCCTAATATAATTGTTACTCGATTTCTAGTCTATGGCATTTGCTGCGTGCATTTACTCAAAATAATCTGTTCAATAACACAAATTTTGCAATAACGTAAAGGCTGAGGCCGCTCCGCGTCCAAATCCTAATATAATTGTTACTCGATTTCTAGTCTATGGCATTTGCTGCATGCATTTGCTGAAAATAATCTGTTCAATAACACAAATTTTGCACTAACGTAAAGGCTGAGGCCGCTCCGCGTCGAAATCCTAATATAATTGTTACTCGATTTCTAGTCTATGGCATTTGCTGCGTGCATTTACTCAAAATAATCTGTTAAATAAAACAAATTTTGCACTAACGTAAATGCTGAGGCCGCTCCGCGTCGAAATCCTAATATAATTGTTACTCGATTTCCAGTCTATGGCATTTACTGCGTGAATTTACCCGAAATATTCTGTTCAAAAACACAAATTTTGCACTAACCTAAAGGCCGAGGCCGCTCCTCGTCAAAATCCTAATATTATTGTTACACGATTTCTAGTCTATGGCATTTACTGCGTGAATTTACACAAAATATTCTGTTCAAAAACACAAATTTTGCACTAACGTAAATGCTGAGGCCGCTCCTCGTCAAAATCCTAATATAATTGTTACTCGATTTCTAGTCTATGGCATTTACTGCGTGAATTTACACAAAATATTCTGTTCAAAAACACAAATTTTGCACTAACGTAAAGGCTGAGGCCGCTCCTCGTCAAAATCCTAATATTATTTTGACACGATTTCGAGTCTATTGCATTTACTGCGTGAATTTACCCAAAATATTCTGTTCAATAACACAAATTGTGCACTAACGTAAAGGCTGAGGCTGCACCTCGTCAAAATCCTAATAATATTGTTACTCGATTTCGAGTCTATGGCATTTACTGCGTGAATTTACCCAAAATATTCTGTTCAATAACACAAATTTTGCACTAACGTAAAGGCTGAGGCCGCTCCGCGTCGAAATCCTAATATAATTGTTACTCGATTTCTAGTCTATGGCATTTGCTGCGTGCATTTACTCAAAATAATCTGTTAAATAACACAAATTTTGCACTAACGTAAATGCTGAGGCCGCTCCGCGTCGAAATCCTAATATAATTGTTACTCGATTTCCAGTCTATGGCATTTACTGCGTGAATTTACCCGAAATATTCTGTTCAAAAACACAAATTTTGCACTAACCTAAAGGCCGAGGCCGCTCCTCGTCAAAATCCTAATATAATTGTTACTCGATTTCTGGTCTATGGCATTTGCTGCATGCATTTACTCAAAATAATCTGTTCAATAACACAAATTTTGCACTAACGTAAAGGCTGAGGCCGCTACGCGTCGAAATCCTAATATAATTGTTACTCGATTTCTAGTCTATGGCATTTGCTGCATGCATTTACTCAAAATAATCTGTTCAATAACACAAATTTTGCACTAACGTAAAGGCTGAGGCCGCTCCGCGTCGAAATCCTAATATAATTGTTACTCGATTTCTAGTCTATGGCATTTGCTGCGTGCATTTACTCAAAATAATCTGTTCAATAACACAAATTTTGCACTAACGTAAAGGCTGAGGCCGCTCCGCGTCGAAATCCTAATATAATTGTTACTCGATTTCTAGTCTATGGCATTTGCTGCGTGCATTTACTCAAAATAATCTGTTCAATAACACAAATTTTGCACTAACGTAAGGGCTGAGGCCGCTCCGCGTCGAAATCCTAATATAATTGTTACTCGATTTCTAGTCTATGGCATTTGCTGCGTGCATTTACTCAAAATAATCTGTTAAATAACACAAATTTTGCACTAACGTAAATGCTGAGGCCGCTCCGCGTCGAAATCCTAATATAATTGTTACTCGATTTCTAGTCTATGGCATTTACTACGTGAATTTACCCGAAATATTCTGTTCAAAAACACAAATTTTGCACTAACCTGAAGGCCGAGGCCGCTACTCGTCAAAATTCTAATATTATTGTTACACGATTTCTAGTCTATGGCATTTACTGCGTGAATTTACACAAAATATTCTGTACAAAAACACAAATTTTGCACTAACGTAAATGCTGAGGCCGCTCCTCATCAAAATCCTAATATAATTGTTACTCGATTTCTAGTCTATGGCATTTACTGCGTGAATTTACCCGAAATATTCTGTACAAAAACACAAATTTTGCACTAACCTGAAGGCCGAGGCCGCTCCTCTTCAAAATCCTAATATAATTGTTACTCGATTTCTAGTCTATGGCATTTGCTGCATGCATTTACTCAAAATTATCTGTTCAATAACACAAATTTTGCACTAACGTAAAGGCTGAGGCCGCTCCTCGTCAAAATCCTAATATAATTGTTACTCGATTTCTAGTCTATGGCATTTGCTGCGTGCATTTACTCAAAATAATCTGTTCAATAACACAAATTTTGCACTAACGAAAGGCTGAAGCCGTTTCGCGTCGAAATCCTAATATAATTGTTACTCGATTTCTAGTCTATGGCATTTACTGCGTGCATTTACCCGAAATATTCTGTTCAAAAACACAAATTTTGCACTAACCTGAAGGCCGAGGCCGCTCCTCGTCAAAATCCTAATATTATTGTTACACGATTTCTAGTCTATGGCATTAACTGCGTGCATTTACCTAAAGTATTCTGTTCAAAAACACAAATTGTGCACTAACGTAAATGCTGAGGCCGCTCCGCGTCAAAATCGTATTATACTTTACTGATTTCCAGTCTATGGAATCTGCTTCATGCATTTACTCAAAATAATCTGTTCAATAACACAAATTTTGCACTAAAGTAAAGGCTGAGGCCGCTCCTTGTTAAAATCCTAATATAATTTTTACTCGATTTCTAGTCTATGGCATTTTCTGCGTGCATTTAATCAAAATAATCTGTTCAATAACACAAATTTTGCACTAACGTAAAGGCTGAGGCCGCTCCTCGTTAACATCCTAATATAATTGTTTCTCGATTTCTAGTCTATGGCATGTGCTGCGTGCACTTACTCAAAATAATCTGTTCAATAACACAAATTTTGCACTAACGTAAAGGCTGAAGCCGTTTCGCGTCGAAATCCTAATATAATTGTTACTCGATTTCTAGTCTATGGCATTTGCTGCAGGCATTTACTCAAAATTATCTGTTCAATAACACAAATTTTGTAATTAACTTAAGGCTGAGTACTGCCCTCGTTAAAATCCTAATATAATTGTTACTGGGATTTCTAGTCTATGGCATTTACTGTGTATTTACTCAAAATTATCTGTTAAATAACACAAATTTGCACTAACGTAATGCTGAGGCTGCCCGCGTCGAAATCCTAATATAATTGTATAATTGATTTCCAGTCTATGGCATTTACTGCGTGAATTTACCCGAAATATTCTGTTCAACAACACAAATTTTTCACTAACCTAAAGGCCGAGGCCGCTCCTCGTCAAAATACTAATATAATTTTTACTCGATTTCCAGTCTATGGCATTTACTGCGTGAATTTACCCAAAATATTCTGTTCAATAACACAAATTTTGCACCAACGTATAGGCTGAGGCCGCTCCGCTTCGAAATCCTCATATAATTGTTACTCGTTTTCTGGTTTTTGGCATTTGCTGCATGAATTTACTCAAAATAATCTGTTCAATAACACAAATTTTGCACTAACGTAAAGGTTGAAGCCGTTTCGCGTCGAAATCCTAATATAATTGTTACTCGATTTCTAGTCTATGGCATTTGCTGTGTGCATTTACTCAAAATAATCTGTTCAATAACACAAATTTTGCACTAACGTAAATGCTGAGGCCGCTCCGCGTCGAAATCCTAATATAATTGTTACACGATTTCAAGTCTATGGCATTTACTGCGTGAATTTACCCGAAATATTCTGTTCAACAACACAAATTTTGCACTAACCTAAAGGCCGAGGCCGCTCCTCGTCAAAATACTAATATTATTGTTACTCGATTTCCAGTCTATGGCATTTACTGCGTGAATTTACCCAAAATATTCTGTTCAATAACACAAATTTTGCACCAACGTATAGGCTGAGGCCGCTCCGCGTCGAAATCCTCATATAATTGTTACTCGTTTTCTGGTTTGTGGCATTTGCTGCATGCATTTACTCAAAATAATCTGTTCAATAACACAAATTTTGCACTAACGTAAAGGCTGAAGCCGTTACGCGTCGAAATCCTAATATAATTGTTACTCGATTTCTAGTCTATGGCATTTGCTGCATGCATTTACTCAAAATAATCTGTTCAATAACACCAATTTTGCCCTAACGTAAAGGCTGAAGCCGTTTCGCGTCGAAATCCTAATATAATTGTTACACGATTTCTAGTCTATGGCATTTGCTGTGTGCATTTACTCAACATAATCTGTTCAATAACACAAATTTTGCACTAACGTAAATGCTGAGGCCGCTCCGCGTCGAAATCCTAATATATTTGTTACTCGATTTCCAGTCCATGGCATATACTGCGTGAATTTACCCGAAATAATCTGTTCAAAAACACAAATTTTGCACTAACCTAAAGGCCGAGGCCGCTCCTCGTCAAAATACTAATATAATTGTTACTCGATTTCTGGTTTGTGGCATTTGCTCCATTTATTTACTCAAAATAATCTGTTCAATAACACAAATTTTGCACTAACGTAAAGGCTGAAGCCGTTACGCGTCGAAATCCTAATATAATTGTTACTCGATTTCTAGTCTATGGCATTTCCTGCATGCATTTACTCAAAATAATCTGTTCAATAACACAAATTTTGCACTAACGTAAAGGCTGAAGCCGTTTCGCGTCGAAATCCTAATATAATTGTTACTCGATTTCTAGTCTATGGCATTTGCTGCGTGCATTTACTCAAAATAATCTGTTCAATAACACAAATTTTGCACTAACGTAAATGCTGAGGCCGCTCCGCGTCGAAATCCTAATATAATTGTTACTCGATTTCTAGTCTATGGCATTTGCTGCGTGCATTTACTCAAAATAATCTGTTCAATAACACAAATTTTGCACTAACGTAAATGCTGAGGCCGCTCCGCGTCGAAATCCTTATATAATTGTGACTCGATTTCTAGTCAATGGCATTTGCTTCGTGCATTTACTCAAAATAATCTGTTCACTAAAACAAATTTTGCACTAACGTAAATGCTGAGGCCGCTACGCTTCGAAATCCTAATATAATTGTTACTCGAGTTCTAGTCTATGGCATTTTCTGCGTGCATTTACTCAAAATAATCTGTTCAATAACACAAATTTCGCACTAATGTAAATGCTGAGGCCGCTACGCGTCGAAATCCAAATATAATTGTTACTCGATTTCTAGGCTATGGCATTTGCTGCGTGCATTTACTCAAAATAATCTGTTCAATAACACAAATTTTGCACCAACGTAAATGCTGAGGCCGCTCCGCGTCGAAATCCTAATATAATTGTTACTCGATTTCTAGTCTATGGCATTTGCTGCGTGCATTTACTCAAAATAATCTGTTCAATAACACAAATTTTGCACTAACGTAAATACTGAGGCCACTCCGCGTCGAAATCCAAATATAATTGTTACTCGATTTCTTGTCAATGGCATTTGCTGCGTGCATTTACTCAAAATAATCTGTTCAATAACACAAATTTTGCACTAACGTAAATGCTTAGGCCGCTCCGCGTCGAAATCCTAATATAATTGTTACTCGATTTCTAGTGAATGGCATTTGCTGCGTGCATTTACTCAAATAATCTGTTCAATAACACAAATTTTGCACTAACGTAAATGCTGATGCCGCTCCGCGTCGAAATCCTAATATAATTGTTACTCGATTTCTAGTCTATGGCATTTGCTGCGTGCATTTATTCAAAATAATCTGTTAAATAAAACAAATTTTGCACTAACGTAAATGCTGAGGCCGCTCCGCTTCGAAATCCTAATATAATTGTTACTCGATTTCCAATCTATGGCATTTACTGCGTGAATTTACCCGAAATATTCTGTTCAAAAACACAAATTTTGCACTAACCTAAAGGCCGAGGCCGCTTCTCGTCAAAATCCTAATATAATTGTTACTCGATTTCTAGTCTATGGCATTTACTGCGTGAATTTACACAAAATATTCTGTTCAAAAACACAAATTTTGCACTAACGTAAGTGCTGAGGCCGCTCCTCATCAAAATCCGAATATAATTGTTACTCGATTTCTAGTCTATGGCATTTACTGCGTGAATTTACCCAAAATATTCTGTTCAAAAACACAAATTTTGCACTAACCTGAAGGCCGAGGCCGCTCGTCGTCAAATCCTAATATTATTGTTACACGATTTCTAGTCTATGGAATTTACTGCGTGAATTTACACAAAATATTCTGTTCAAAAACACAAATTTTGCACTAACGTAAAGGCCGAGGCCGCTCCTCTTCAAAATCCTAATATAATTGTTACTCGATTTCTAGTCTATGGCATTTGCTACATGCATTTACTCAAAATAATCTTTTCAATAACACAAATTTTGCACTAACGTAAAGGTTGAGGCCGTTTCGCGTCGAAATCCTAACATAATTGTTACTCGATTTCAAGTCTATGGCATTTGCTGCGTGCATTTACTCAAAATAATCTGTTCAATATCACAAATTTTGCACTAACGTAAAGGCTGAAGCCGTTTCGCGTCGAAATCCTAATATAATTGTTACTCGATTTCTAGTCTATGGCATTTGCTGCATGCATTCACACAAAATAATCTGTTCAATAACACAAATTTTGCAATAACATAAAGGCTGAGGCCGTTCCGCGTCGAAATCCTAATATTATTGTTACTCGATTTTTAGTCTATGGCATTTGCTACATGCATTTACTCAAAATAATCTGTTCAATAACACAAATTTTGCACTAACGTAAAGGCTGAAGCCGTTTCGCGTCAAAATCCTAATGTAATTGTTACTCGATTTCTAGTCTATGGCATTTGCTGCGTGCATTTACTCAGAATTATCTGTTCAATAACACAAATTTTGCACTAACGTAAAGGCTGAGGCCGCTCCTCGTTAAAATCCTAATATAATTGTTACTCGATTTCTAGTCTATGGCATTTGCTGCGTGCATTTACTCAAAATAATCTGTTCAATAACACAAATTTTGCACTAACTTAAAGGCTGAACACGTTTCGCGTCGAAATCCTTATATAATTGTTACACGATTTCTAGTCTATGGCATTTGCTGCATGCATTTGCTGAAAATAATCTGTTCAATAACACAAATTTTGCACTAACGTAAAGGCTGAGGCCGCTCCGCGTCAAAATCCTAATATAATTGTTACTCGATTTCTAGTCTATGGCATTTGCTGCGTGCATTTACTCAAAATTATCTGTTCAATAACACAAATTTTGCACTAACGTAAAGGCTGAGGCCGCTCCGCGTCGAAATCCTAATATAATTGTTACTCGATTTCTAGTCTATGGCATTTGCTGCATGCATTTGCTGAAAATAATCTGTTCAATAACACAAATTTTGCACTAACGTAAAGGCTGAGGCCGCTCCGCGTCGAAATCCTAATATAATTGTTACTCGATTTCTAGTCTATGGCATTTGCTGCGTGCATTTACTCAAAATAATCTGTTAAATAAAACAAATTTTGCACTAACGTAAATGCTGAGGCCGCTCCGCGTCGAAATCCTAATATAATTGTTACTCGATTTCTTTTCTATGGCATTTACTGCGTGCATTTACCCAAAATATTCTGTTCAATAACACAAATTTTGCACTAACCTAAAGGCCGAGGCCGCTCCTCGCCAAAATCTTAATATTATTGTTACACGATTTCTTGTCTATGGCTTTCATGCGTGAATTTAAACAAAATATTCTGTTCAAAAACACAAATTGTGCACTAACGTAAATGCTGAGTCCGCTCCGCGTCGAAATCCTAATATAGTTGTTACTCGATTTCTAGTCTATGGCATTTGCTGCATGCATTTACTCAAAATAATCTATTCAATAACACAAATTTTGCATTAACGTAAAGGCTGAGGCCGCTCCTCGTCAAAATGCTAATATTATTGTTACACGATTTCGAGTCTATGGCATTTACTGCGTGAATTAACCCAAAATATTCTGTTCAATAACACAAATTGTGCACTAACGTAAAGGCTGAGGCTGCACCTCGTCAAAATCCTAATAATATTGTTACTCGATTTCGAGTCTATGGCATTTACTGCATGAATTTACCCAAAATATTCTGTTCAATAACACAAATTTTGCACCAACGTAAAGGCTGAGGCCGCTCCGCGTCCAAATTCTAATATAATTGTTACTCGATTTCTAGTCTATGGCATTTGCTGCGTGCATTTACTCAAAATAATCTGTTAAATAAAACAAATTTTGCACTAACGTAAATGCTGACGCCGCTCCGCGTCGAAATCCTAATATAATTGTTACTCGATTTCCAATCTATGGCATTTACTGCGTGAATTTTCCCGAAATATTCTGTTCAAAAACACAAATTTTGCACTAAACTAAAGGCCGAGGCCGCTCCTCGTCAAAATCTTAATATTATTGTTACACGATTTCTAGTCTATGGCTTTCCTGCGTGAATTTACACAAAATATTCTGTTCAAAAACACAAATTGTGCACTAACGTAAATGCTGAGTCCGCTCCGCGTCGAAATCCTAACATAGTTGTTACTCGATTTCTAGTCTATGGCATTTGCTGCATGCATTTACTCAAAATAATCTATTCAATAACACAAATTTTGCATTAACGTAAATGCTGAGGCCGCTCCTCGTCAAAATCCTAATATTATTGTTACACGATTTCGAGTCTATGGCATTTACTGCGTGAATTAACCCAAAATATTCTGTTCAATAACACAAATTGTGCACTAACGTAAAGGCTGAGGCTGCACCTCGTCAAAATCCTAATAATATTGTTACTCGATTTCGAGTCTATGGCATTTACTGCATGAATTTACCCAAAATATTCTGTTCAATAACACAAATTTTGCACCAACGTAAAGGCTGAGGCCGCTCCGCGTCGAAATCCTAATATAATTGTTTCTCGATTTCTGGTCTGTGGCATTTTCTGCATGCTTTTACTCAAAATAATCTGTTCAATAACACAAATTTTGCACCAACGTAACGGCTGAAGCCGTTTCGTGTCGAAATCCTAATATAATTGTTACTCGATTTCTTGTCTGTGGCATTTGCTGCATGCTTTTACTCAAAGTAATCTGCTCAATAACACAAATTTTGCACTAACGTAAAGGCTGAAGCAGTTTCGCGTCGAAATCCTATTATAATTGTTACTCGATTTCTAGTCTATGGCATTTGCTGCATGCATTTACTCAAAATAATCTGTTCAATAACACAAATTTTGCACTAACGTAAAGGCTGAAGCCGTTTCGCGTCGAAATCCTAATATAATTGTTACTCGATTTCTTGTCTATGGCATTTACTGCATGCATTTACTCAAAATAATCTGTTCAAAACACAAATTTTGCATTAGCGTGAAGGCCGAGGCCGTTCCTCTTCACAATCCTAATATTATTGTTACTCGATTTTTAGTCTATGGCATTTGCTACCTGCATTTACTCAAAATAATCTGTTCAATAACACAAATTTTGCACTAACGTAAAGGCTGAAGCCGTTTCGCGTCGAAATCCTATTATAATTGTTACTCGATTTCTTGTCTATGGCATTTACTGCGTGCATTTACACAAAATAATCTGTTTAATAACACAAATTTTGCACTAACGTAAAGGCTGAGGCCGCTCCGCGTCAAAATCCTAATATAATTGTTACTCGATTTCTAGTCTATGGCATTTGCTGCATGCATTTACTGAAAATAATCTGTTCAATAACACAAATTTTGCAATAACGTTAAGGCTGAGGCCGCTCCGCGTCGAAATCCTAATATAATTGTTACTCGATTTCTAGTCTATGGCATTTGCTGCGTGCATTTACTCAAAATAATCTGTTAAATAAAACAAATTTTGCACTAACGTAAATGCTGAGGCCGCTCCGCGTCGAAATCCTAATATAATTGTTACTCGATTTCCAATCTATGGCATTTACTGCGTGAATTTACCCGAAATATTCTGTTCAAAAACACAAATTTTGCACTAACCTAAAGGCCGAGGCCGCTCCTCGTCAAAATCTTAATATTATTGTTACACGATTTCTAGTCTATGGCTTTCCTGCGTGAATTTACACAAAATATTCTGTTCAAAAACACAAATTTTGCACTAACGTAAATGCTGAGGCCGCTCCTCGTCAAAATCCTAATATAATTGTTACTCGATTTCTAGTCTATGGCATTTACTGCGTGAATTTACACAAAATATTCTGTTCAAAAACACAAATTTTTGCACTAACGTAAAGGCCGAGGCCGCTCCTCTTCAAAATCCTAATATTATTTTGACACGATTTCGAGTCTATTGCATTTACTGCGTGAATTTACCCAAAATATTCTGTTCAATAACACAAATTGTGCACTAACGTAAAGGCTGAGGCTGCACCTCATCAAAATCCTAATAATATTGTTACTCGATTTCGAGGCTATGGCATTTACTGCATGAATTTACCCAAAATATTCTGTTCAATAACACAAATTTTGCACCAACGTAAAGGCTGAGGCCGCTCCGCGTCGAAATTCTAATATAATTGTTACTCGATTTCTAGTCTATGGCATTTGCTGCGTGCATTTACTCAAAATAATCTGTTAAATAAAACAAATTTTGCACTAACGTAAATGCTGACGCCGCTCCGCGTCGAAATCCTAATATAATTGTTACTCGATTTCCAGTCTATGGCATTTACTGCGTGAATTTACCCGAAATATTCTGTTCAAAAACACAAATTTTGCACTAACCTAAAGGCCGAGGCCGCTCCTCGTCAAAATCCTAATATAATTGTTACTCGATTTCTGGTTTGTGGCATTTGCTGCATGCATTTACTCAAAATAATCTGTTCAATAACACAAATTTTGCACTAACGTAAAGGCTGAAGCCGTTCCGCGTCAAAATCCTAATATAATTGTTACTCGATTTCTAGTCTATGGCATTTACTGCATGCATTTACTCAAAATAATCTGTTCAATAACACAAATTTTGCACTAACGTAAAGGCTGAAGCCGTTTCGCGTCAAAATCCTAATATAATTGTTACTCGATTTCTAGTCTATGGCATTTACTGCGTGCATTTACTCAGAAATATCTGTTCAATAACACAAATTTTGCACTAACGTAAAGGCTGAGGCCGCTCCTCGTCAAAATCCTAATATAATTGTTACTCGATTTCTAGTCTATGGCATTTGCTGCGTGCATTTACTCAAAATAATCTGTTCAATAACACAAATTTTGCACTAACGTAAAGGCTGAGGCCGCTCCGCGTCGAAATCCTAATATAATTGTTACTCGATTTCCAGTCTATGGCATTTACTGCGTGAATTTACCCAAAATATTCTGTTCAAAAACACAAATTTTGCACTAAACTAAAGGCCGAGGCCGCTCCTCGTCAAAATCCTAATATTATTGTTACACGATTTCTAGTCTATGGCTTTCCTGCGTGAATTTACACAAAATATTCTGTTCAAAAACACAAATTGTGCACTAACGTAAATGCTGAGTCCGCTCCGCGTCGAAATCCTAATATAGTTGTTACTCGATTTCTAGTCTATGGCATTTGCTGCATGCATTTACTCAAAATAATCTATTCAATAACACAAATTTTGCATTAACGTAAAGGCTGAGGCCGCTCCTCGTCAAAATCCTAATATTATTGTTACACGATTTCTAGTCTATGGCATTTACTGCGTGAATTAACCCAAAATATTCTGTTCAATAACACAAATTGTGCACTAACGTAAAGGCTGAGGCTGCACCTCGTCAAAATCCTAATAATATTGTTACTCGATTTCGAGTCTATGGCATTTACTGCATGAATTTACCCAAAATATTCTGTTCAATAACACAAATTTTGCACCAACGTAAAGGCTGAGGCCGCTCCGCGTCGAAATCCTAATATAATTGTTCTCGATTTCTGGTCTGTGGCATTTTCTGCGTGCTTTTACTCAAAATAATCTGTTCAATAACACAAATTTTGCACCAACGTAACGGCTGAAGCCGTTTCGTGTCGAAATCCTAATATAACTCTTACTCGATTTCTTGTCTGTGGCATTTTCTGCATGCTTTTACTCAAAATAATCTGCTCAATAACACAAATTTTGCACTAACGTAAAGGCTGAAGCAGTTTCGCGTCGAAATCCTAATATAATTGTTACTCGATTTCTAGTCTATGGCATTTGCTGCATGCATTTACTCAAAATAATCTGTTCAATAACACAAATTTTGCACTAACTTAAAGGCTGAAGCCGTTTCGCGTCGAAATCCTAATATAATTGTTACTCGATTTCTGGTCTGTCGCATTTGCTGCATGCATTTACTCAAAATAATCTGTTCAATAATACATATTTTGCACTAACGTAAAGGCTGAAGCCGTTTCGCGTGGAAATCCTAATATAATTGTTACTCGATTTCTGGTCTGTGGCATTTGCTGCATGCTTTTACTCAAAATAATCTGTTCGATAACACAAATTTTGCACTAACGTAAAGGCTGAAGCCGTTTCGCGTCGAAATCCTAATATAATTGTTACTCGATTTCTAGTCTATGGCATTTGCTGCGTGCATTTACTCAAAATAATCTGTTCAATAACACAAATTTTGCACTAACGTAAAGGCTGAGGCCGCTCCGCGTCGAAATCCTAATATAATTGTTACTCGATTTCTAGTCTATGGCATTTGCTGCATGCATTTACTCAAAATAATCTGTTCAATAACACAAATTTTGCACTAACGTAAAGGCTGAAGCCGTTTCGCGTCGAAATCCTAATATAATTGTTACTCGATTTCTAGTCTATGGCATTTGCTGCATGCATTTACTCAAAATAATCTGTTCAATAACACAAATTTTGCACCAACGTAAAGGCTGAGGCCGCTCCGCGTCGAAATCCTAATATAATTGTTACTCGATTTCCAGTCTATGGCATTTACTGCGTGAATTTACCCGAAATATTCTGTTCAAAAACAGAAATTTTGCACTAACGTAAAGGCCGAGGCCGCTCCTCTTCAAAATCCTAATATTATTTTTACACGATTTCTAGTCTATGGCATTTGCTGCATGCATTTACTCAAAATAGTCTATTCAATAACACAAATTTTGCACTAACGTAAAGGCTGAGACCGCTCCGCGTAGAAATCCTAATATAATTGTTACTCGATTTCTAGTCTATGGCATTTGCTGCGTGCATTTACTCAAAATAATTTGTTAATAAAACAAATTTTGCACTAACGTTAATGCTGAGGCCGCTCCGCGTCGAAATCCTAATATAATTGTTACTCGATTTCCAGTCTACGGCATTTACTGCGTGAATTTACCCGAAATATTCTGTTCAAAAACACAAATTTTGCACTAACCTAAAGGCCGAGGCCGCTTCTCGTCAAAATCCTAATATTATTGTTACACGATTTCTAGTCTATGGCATTTACTGCCTGAATTTACACAAAATATTCTGTTCAAAAACACAAATTTTGCACTAACGGAAATGCTGAGGCCGCTCCTGTTCAAAATCCTAATATAATTGTTACTCGATTTCCAGTCTATGGCATTTACTGCGTGAATTTACGCGAAATATTCTGTTCATAAACACAAATTTTGCACTAACATAAAGGCCGAGGCCGTTTTGCGTCCAAATCCTAATATAATTGTTACTCGATTTCTAGTCTATGGCATTTATTGCGTGAATTTACCGAAAATATTCTGTTCAATAACAGAAATTTTGCACCAACGTAAAGGCTGAGGCCGCTCCGCGTCGAAATCCTAATATAATTGTTACTCGATTTCTGGTCTGTGGCATTTGCTGCATGCATTTACTCAAAATAATCTGTTCAATAACACAAATTTTGCACTAACGTAAAAGCTGAAGCCGTTTCGCTTCGATATCCTAATATAATTGTTACTCGATTTCTAGTCTATGCCATTTGCTGCGTACATTTACTCAAAATAATCTGTTCAATAACACAAATTTTGCACTAACGTAAAGGCTGAGGCCGCTCCGCGTCCAAATCCTAATATAATTGTTACTCGATTTCTAGTCTATGACATTTGCTTCATGCATTTACTCAAAATAATCTATTCAATAACACAAATTTTGCACTAACGTAAAGGCTGAGGCCGCTCCGCGTCGAAATCCTAATATAATTGTTACTCGATTTCTAGTCTATGGCAATTGCTGCGTGCATTTACTCAAAATAATTTGTTAAATAAAACAAATGGTGCACTAACGTAAATGCTGAGGCCGCTTCTCTTCGAAATCCTAATATAAATGTTACTCGATTTCTAGTCTATGGCATTTACTGCGTGAATTTACCCGAAATATTCTGTTCAATAACACAAATTTTGCACTAACGTAAAGGCTGAGGCCGCTCCGCGTCAAAATCCTAATATAATTGTTACACGATTTCTAGTCTATGGCATTTACTGCGTAAATTTACACAAAATAATCTGTTAAAAAACACAAATTTTGCACTAACGTAAAGGCTGAGGCCGCTCCGCGTCAAAATCCTAATATAATTGTTACACGATTTCTAGTCTATGGCATTTACTGCGTGAATTTACACAAAATATTCTGTTCAAAAACACAAATTTTGCACTAACGTAAAAGCCGAGGCCGCTCCTCTTCAAAATCCTAATATTATTTTTACAAAATTTCCAGTCTATGGCATTTACTGCGTGAATTTACCCGAAATATTCTGTTCAATAACACAAATTGTACATTAACGTAAAGGCTGAGGCCTCTCCTCGTCAAAATCCTTATATTATTTTTACTCGATTTCGAGTATATGGCATTTACTGCGTGGAATTACCCGAAATATTCTGTTCAATAACACATATTGTGCATTAACGTAAAGGCTGAGGCCGCTCCTCCTA
Organism: Eudiplozoon nipponicum; assembly: GCA_029291075.1. Lineage (NCBI taxonomy): Eukaryota > Metazoa > Platyhelminthes > Monogenea > Mazocraeidea > Diplozoidae > Eudiplozoon > Eudiplozoon nipponicum. The sequence continues at coordinate 24,310 of JAQBSW010007910.1, forward strand.
GAAATCCTAAAAAAATTGTTACTCGATTTCCATTCTATGTAAATTACTGCGTAAATTTACCCAAAATATACTGTTTAATACCACAAATTGTGCATTAACGTAAAAGATGATGCCGCTCCTCGTGAAAATCCTAATATTATTGTTCCTCGATTTCGAGTCTATGGCATTTACTGCGTGCATTTACCCAAAATTTTCTGTTCAATAACAGAATTTGTGCATTAACTTAAAGGCTGAGGCCGCTCCTCGTCAAAATCCTAATATTACTGTTACTCGGTTTTGAGTCTATGGCATTTACTGCGTGAATTTACCCAAAATATACTGTTTAAAAAAACAAATTGTGCATTAACGTAAAGGTTGAGACCGCTCCTCGTCAAAATCCTAATATTATTGTAATTCGATTTCGAGTATATGGCATTTACTGCGTAAAATTACCCGAAATATTCTGTTCAATAGCACAAATTGTTCACTAACGTAACGGCTGAGGCTGCACCTCGTCAAAATCCTGATATTATTGTTACACAAATTCGAGTCTATGGCATTAACTGCGTGAATTTAACCAAAATATTCTGTTCAATAACACAATTTGTGCATTAACGTAAAGGCTGAGGCCGCTCCTCGTCAAAATCCTAATATTATTGTTACTCTGTTTTGAGTCTATGGCATTTACTGCGTGAATTTACCCAAAATATACTGTTTAATAACACAAATTGTGCATTAACGTAAAGGTGGAGACTGCACCTCGTCAAAATCCTAATAATGTTGTTACACGATTTCGAGTATATGGTATTTACTGCGTGAAATTACCCGAAATATTCTGTTCAATAACACAAATTGTGCACTAACGTAACGGCTGAGGCCGCTCCTCGTCAAAATCCTAATATTATTGTTACTCGATTTCCAGTCTATGGAAATTAGTGCGTAAATTTACCCGAAATATACTGTTTAATAAGACAAATTGTGCATTAACGTAATGGCTGAGGCCGCTCCTCGTCAAAATCCTAATATAATTGTTACACGATTTCGAGTCTAGCGAATTTACTGCGTGAATTTACCCAATATATTCTGTTCAATAACACAAATTGTGCACTAACGTAACGGCTGAGGCCGCTCCGCGTGGTAATCCTAATATAATTGTTACTCGATTTCTAGTCTATGCCATTTGCTTCGTACATTTACTCAAAATAATCTGTTCAATAACACAAATTTTGCACTAACGTAAAGGCTGAGGCCGCTCCGCGTCGAAATCCTAATATAATTGTTACTCGATTTCTAGTCTATGGCATTTGCTGCATGCATTTACTCAAAATAATCTGTTCAATAACACAAATTTTGCACTAACGTAAATGCTGAGGCCGCTCCGCGTCGAAATCCTAATATAATTGTTACTCGATTTCCAGTCTATGGCATTTACTGCGTGAATTTACCCAAAATATTCTGTTCAATAACACAAATTGTGCACTAACGTAAAGGCTGAGGCCGCTCCTCGTCAAAATCCTAATATAATTGTTACTCGATTTCGAGTCTATGGCATTTACTGCGTGCATTTACCCAAAATATTCTGTTCAATAACACAAATTGTGCACTAACGTAAAGGCTGAGGCCGCTCCGCGTCGAAATCCTAATATAATTGTTACTCGATTTCTAGTCTATGGCATTTGCTGCGTGCATTTACTCAAAATAATCTGTTCAATAACACAAATTTTGCACTAACGTAAAGGCTGAGGCCGCTCCTCGTCAAAATCCTAATATAATTGTTACTCGATTTCTAGTCTATGGCATTTGCTGCGTGCATTTACTCAAAATATTCTGTTCAATAACACAAATTTTGCACTAACGTAAAGGCTGAGGCCGCTCCTCGTCAAAATCCTAATATAATTGTTACTCGATTTCTAGTCTATGGCATTTACTGCGTGCATTTACCCAAAATATTCTGTTCAATAACACAAATTTTGCACTAACGTAAAGGCTGAGGCCGCTCCTCGTCAAAATCCTAATATAATTGTTACTCGATTTCTAGTCTATGGCATTTGCTGCGTGCATTTACTCAAAATAATCTGTTCAATAACACAAATTTTGCACTAACGTAAAGGCTGAGGCCGCTCCTCGTCGAAATCCTAATATAATTGTTACTCGATTTCTAGTCTATGGCATTTGCTGCGTGCATTTACTCAAAATAATCTGTTCAATAACACAAATTTTGCACTAACGTAAATGCTGAGGCCGCTCCGCGTCAAAATCCTAATATAATTGTTACTCGATTTCTAGTCTATGGCATTTGCTGCGTGCATTTACTCAAAATAATCTGTTCAATAACACAAATTTTGCACTAACGTAAAGGCTGAGGCCGCTCCTCGTCAAAATCCTAATATTATTGTTACTCGGTTTTGAGTCTATGGCATTTACTGCGTGAATTTACCCAAAATATTCTGTTCAATAACACAAATTGTGCATTAACGTAAAGGTTGAGACCGCTCCTCGTCAAAATCCTAATATTATTGTAATTCGATTTCGAGTATATGGCATTTACTGCGTGAAATTACCCGAAATATTCTGTTCAATAGCACAAATTGTTCACTAACGTAACGGCTGAGGCTGCACCTCGTCAAAATCCTAATATTATTGTTACACAAATTCGAGTCTATGGCATTAACTGCGTGAATTTAACCAAAATATTCTATTCAATAACACAATTTGTGCATTAACGTAAAGGCTGAGGCTGCTCCTCGTCAAAATCCTAATATTATTGTTACCCGAATTCCAGTCTATGGAAATAAGTGCGTAAATTTACCCAAAATATACTGTTTAATAAGAAAAATTGTGCATTAACGTAAAGGCTGAGGCCGCTCCTCGTCAAAATCCTAATATTATTGTTACACGATTTCGAGTCTATGGTATTTACTCCGTGAATTTACACAAAATATACTGTTTAATAACACAAATTGTGCATTAACGTAAAGGTTGAGACCGCACCTCGTCAAAATCCTAATAATGTTGTTACTCGATTTCGAGTATATGGTATTTACTGCGTGAAATTTCCCGAAATATTCTGTTCAATAACACAAATTGTGCACTAACGTAAAGGCTGAGGCCGCTCCACGTCAAAATCCTAATATAATTGTTACTCGATTTCCAGTCTATGGCATTTACTGCGTGAATTTACCCGAAATATTCTGTTCAATAACACAAATTTTGCACTAACCTAAAGGCCGAGGCCGCTCCTCGTCAAAATCCTAATATAATTGTTACTCGATTTCTAGTCTATGGCATTTGCTGCGTGCATTTACTCAAAATAATCTGTTCAATAACACAAATTTTGCACTAACGTAAAGGCTGAGGCCGCTCCGCGTCGAAATCCTAATATAATTGTTACTCGATTTCTAGTCTATGGCATTTGCTGCGTGCATTTACTCAAAATAATCTGTTCAATAACACAAATTTTGCACTAACGTAAAGGCTGAGGCCGCTCCGCGTCGAAATCCTAATATAATTGTTACTCGATTTCTAGTCTATGGCATTTGCTGCATGCATTTACTCAAAATAATCTGTTCAATAACACAAATTTTGCACTAACGTAAAGGCTGAGGCCGCTCCGCGTCGAAATCCTAATATAATTGTTACTCGATTTCTAGTCTATGGCATTTGCTGCGTGCATTTACTCAAAATAATCTGTTCAATAACACAAATTTTGCACTAACGTAAATGCTGAGGCCGCTCCTCGTCGAAATCCTAATATAATTGTTACTCGATTTCTAGTCTATGGCATTTACTGCGTGAATTTACCCGAAATATTCTGTTCAATAACACAAATTTTGCACTAACGTAAAGGCTGAGGCCGCTCCGCGTCAAAATCCTAATATAATTGTTACTCGATTTCTAGTCTATGGCATTTGCTGCGTGCATTTACTCAAAATAATCTGTTCAATAACACAAATTTTGCACTAACGTAAAGGCTGAGGCCGCTCCGCGTCAAAATCCTAATATAATTGTTACTCGATTTCTAGTCTATGGCATTTGCTGCGTGCATTTACTCAAAATAATCTGTTCAATAACACAAATTTTGCACTAACGTAAAGGCTGAGGCCGCTCCGCGTCGAAATCCTAATATAATTGTTACTCGATTTCTAGTCTATGGCATTTACTGCGTGAATTTACCCAAAATATTCTGTTCAATAACACAAATTTTGCACTAACGTAAAGGCTGAGGCCGCTCCTCGTCAAAATCCTAATATTATTGTTACACGATTTCCAGTCTATGGCATTTACTGCGTGAATTTACCCAAAATATTCTGTTCAATAACACAAATTGTGCACTAACGTAAAGGCTGAGGCCGCTCCTCGTCAAAATCCTAATATAATTGTTACACGATTTCTAGTCTATGGCATTTACTGCGTGAATTTACCCAAAATATTCTGTTCAATAACACAAATTTTGCACTAACGTAAAGGCTGAGGCCGCTCCGCGTCAAAATCCTAATATAATTGTTACTCGATTTCTAGTCTATGGCATTTACTGCGTGAATTTACCCAAAATATTCTGTTCAATAACACAAATTGTGCACTAACGTAAAGGCTGAGGCCGCTCCGCGTCGAAATCCTAATATAATTGTTACTCGATTTCTAGTCTATGGCATTTACTGCGTGCATTTACCCAAAATAATCTGTTCAATAACACAAATTTTGCACTAACGTAAAGGCTGAGGCCGCTCCGCGTCGAAATCCTAATATAATTGTTACTCGATTTCCAGTCTATGGCATTTACTGCGTGAATTTACCCAAAATATTCTGTTCAATAACACAAATTGTGCACTAACGTAAAGGCTGAGGCCGCTCCTCGTCAAAATCCTAATATTATTGTTACTCGATTTCGAGTCTATGGCATTTACTGCGTGAATTTACCCAAAATATTCTGTTCAATAACACAATTTGTGCATTAACGTAAAGGCTGAGGCCGCTCCTCGTCAAAATCCTAATATTATTGTTACTCGATTTCGAGTCTATGGCATTTACTGCGTGAATTTACCCAAAATATACTGTTTAATAACACAAATTGTGCATTAACGTAAAGGTTGAGACCGCTCCTCGTCAAAATCCTAATATTATTGTTACTCGATTTCGAGTATATGGCATTAAATGCGTGCATTTACCTAAAATATTCTGTTCAATAACACAAACTGTGCACTAACGTAACGGCTGAGGCCGCTTCTCGTCAAAATCCTAATATTATTGTTACTCGATTTCTAGTCTATGGAATTTAATGCGTGCCCTTACCCAAATATTCTGTTGAATAACACATATTGTGCACAAACAGTAAAAGGCTGAGTTCGCTGCTCGTCAAAATCCTAATATTATTGTTACCCGATTTCCAGTCTATGGGATTTACTGCGTGAATTTACCCAAAATATTCTGTTCAATAACACAAATTGTGCACTAACGTAAAGGCTGAGGCCGCTCCTCGTCAAAATCCTAATATTATTGTTACACGATTTCGAGTCTATGGCATTTACTGCGTGAATTTACCCAAAATATTCTGTTCAATAACACAAATTGTGCACTAACGTAAAGGCTGAGGCCGCTCCTCGTCAAAATCCTAATATAATTGTTACTCGATTTCGAGTCTATGGCATTTACTGCGTGAATTTACCCAAAATATTCTGTTCAATAACACAAATTGTGCACTAACGTAAAGGCTGAGGCCGCTCCTCGTCAAAATCCTAATATAATTGTTACTCGATTTCCAGTCTATGGCATTTACTGCGTGAATTTACCCAAAATATTCTGTTCAATAACACAAATTGTGCACTAACGTAAAGGCTGAGGCCGCTCCTCGTCAAAATCCTAATATAATTGTTACTCGATTTCGAGTCTATGGCATTTACTGCGTGAATTTACCCAAAATATTCTGTTCAATAACACAAATTGTGCACTAACGTAAAGGCTGAGGCCGCTCCTCGTCAAAATCCTAATATAATTGTTACTCGATTTCGAGTCTATGGCATTTACTGCGTGAATTTACCCAAAATATTCTGTTCAATAACACAAATTTTGCACTAACGTAAAGGCTGAGGCCGCTCCTCGTCAAAATCCTAATATAATTGTTACTCGATTTCTAGTCTATGGCATTTACTGCGTGAATTTACCCAAAATATTCTGTTCAATAACACAAATTTTGCACTAACGTAAAGGCTGAGGCCGCTCCTCGTCAAAATCCTAATATAATTGTTACTCGATTTCGAGTCTATGGCATTTACTGCGTGAATTTACCCAAAATATTCTGTTCAATAACACAAATTTTGCACTAACGTAAAGGCTGAGGCCGCTCCGCGTCGAAATCCTAATATAATTGTTACTCGATTTCTAGTCTATGGCATTTGCTGCGTGCATTTACTCAAAATAATCTGTTCAATAACACAAATTTTGCACTAACGTAAAGGCTGAGGCCGCTCCGCGTCGAAATCCTAATATAATTGTTACTCGATTTCTAGTCTATGGCATTTGCTGCGTGCATTTACTCAAAATAATCTGTTCAATAACACAAATTTTGCACTAACGTAAAGGCTGAGGCCGCTCCGCGTCGAAATCCTAATATAATTGTTACTCGATTTCTAGTCTATGGCATTTACTGCGTGCATTTACTCAAAATAATCTGTTCAATAACACAAATTTTGCACTAACGTAAAGGCTGAGGCCGCTCCGCGTCGAAATCCTAATATAATTGTTACTCGATTTCTAGTCTATGGCATTTGCTGCGTGCATTTACTCAAAATAATCTGTTCAATAACACAAATTTTGCACTAACGTAAAGGCTGAGGCCGCTCCGCGTCGAAATCCTAATATAATTGTTACTCGATTTCTAGTCTATGGCATTTGCTGCGTGCATTTACTCAAAATAATCTGTTCAATAACACAAATTTTGCACTAACGTAAAGGCTGAGGCCGCTCCGCGTCGAAATCCTAATATAATTGTTACTCGATTTCTAGTCTATGGCATTTGCTGCGTGCATTTACTCAAAATAATCTGTTCAATAACACAAATTTTGCACTAACGTAAAGGCTGAGGCCGCTCCGCGTCGAAATCCTAATATAATTGTTACTCGATTTCTAGTCTATGGCATTTGCTGCATGCATTTACTCAAAATAATCTGTTCAATAACACAAATTTTGCACTAACGTAAAGGCTGAGGCCGCTCCGCGTCGAAATCCTAATATAATTGTTACTCGATTTCTAGTCTATGGCATTTGCTGCGTGCATTTACTCAAAATAATCTGTTCAATAACACAAATTTTGCACTAACGTAAAGGCTGAGGCCGCTCCGCGTCGAAATCCTAATATAATTGTTACTCGATTTCTAGTCTATGGCATTTGCTGCGTGCATTTACTCAAAATAATCTGTTCAATAACACAAATTTTGCACTAACGTAAAGGCTGAGGCCGCTCCGCGTCGAAATCCTAATATAATTGTTACTCGATTTCTAGTCTATGGCATTTGCTGCATGCATTTACTCAAAATAATCTGTTCAATAACACAAATTTTGCACTAACGTAAAGGCTGAGGCCGCTCCGCGTCGAAATCCTAATATAATTGTTACTCGATTTCTAGTCTATGGCATTTGCTGCGTGCATTTACTCAAAATAATCTGTTCAATAACACAAATTTTGCACTAACGTAAAGGCTGAGGCCGCTCCGCGTCGAAATCCTAATATAATTGTTACTCGATTTCTAGTCTATGGCATTTGCTGCGTGCATTTACTCAAAATAATCTGTTCAATAACACAAATTTTGCACTAACGTAAATGCTGAGGCCGCTCCGCGTCGAAATCCTAATATAATTGTTACTCGATTTCTAGTCTATGGCATTTGCTGCGTGCATTTACTCAAAATAATCTGTTCAATAACACAAATTTTGCACTAACGTAAAGGCTGAGGCCGCTCCGCGTCGAAATCCTAATATAATTGTTACTCGATTTCTAGTCTATGGCATTTGCTGCGTGCATTTACTCAAAATAATCTGTTCAATAACACAAATTTTGCACTAACGTAAAGGCTGAGGCCGCTCCGCGTCGAAATCCTAATATAATTGTTACTCGATTTCTAGTCTATGGCATTTGCTGCATGCATTTACTCAAAATAATCTGTTCAATAACACAAATTTTGCACTAACGTAAAGGCTGAGGCCGCTCCGCGTCGAAATCCTAATATAATTGTTACTCGATTTCTAGTCTATGGCATTTGCTGCGTGCATTTACTCAAAATAATCTGTTCAATAACACAAATTTTGCACTAACGTAAAGGCTGAGGCCGCTCCGCGTCGAAATCCTAATATAATTGTTACTCGATTTCTAGTCTATGGCATTTGCTGCGTGCATTTACTCAAAATAATCTGTTCAATAACACAAATTTTGCACTAACGTAAAGGCTGAGGCCGCTCCGCGTCGAAATCCTAATATAATTGTTACTCGATTTCTAGTCTATGGCATTTGCTGCGTGCATTTACTCAAAATAATCTGTTCAATAACACAAATTTTGCACTAACGTAAAGGCTGAGGCCGCTCCGCGTCGAAATCCTAATATAATTGTTACTCGATTTCTAGTCTATGGCATTTGCTGCGTGCATTTACTCAAAATAATCTGTTCAATAACACAAATTTTGCACTAACGTAAAGGCTGAGGCCGCTCCGCGTCGAAATCCTAATATAATTGTTACTCGATTTCTAGTCTATGGCATTTGCTGCGTGCATTTACTCAAAATAATCTGTTCAATAACACAAATTTTGCACTAACGTAAAGGCTGAGGCCGCTCCGCGTCGAAATCCTAATATAATTGTTACTCGATTTCTAGTCTATGGCATTTGCTGCGTGCATTTACTCAAAATAATCTGTTCAATAACACAAATTTTGCACTAACGTAAAGGCTGAGGCCGCTCCGCGTCGAAATCCTAATATAATTGTTACTCGATTTCTAGTCTATGGCATTTGCTGCGTGCATTTACTCAAAATAATCTGTTCAATAACAAAAATTTTGCTCTAACGTAACGGCTGAGGCCGCTCCGCGTCGAATTCCTCATATAATTTTACTCGATTTCTAGTCTATGGCATTTGCTGCATGCATTTACTCAAAATAATCTGTTCAATAACAAAAAATTTGCACTAACGTAAAGGCTGAGGCCGCTCCTCGTCGAAATCCTAATATAATTGTTACACGATTTCGAGTCTATGGCATTTACTGCGTGAATTAACCCAAAATATTCTGTTCAATAACACAATTTGTGCATTAACGTAAAGGCTGAGTCCGCTCCTTGTGAAAATCCTAATATAATTATTACTCGATTTCCAGTCTCTGGAAATTACTGCGTGAATTTACCCAAAATATACTGTTTAATAACACAAATTGTGCACTAACATAAAGGTTGAGACCGCTCATCGTCAAAATCCTAATATTATTGTTACTCGATTTCGAGCATATGGCATTTACTGCGTGAAATTACCCGAAATATTCTGTTCAATAACACAAATTGTGCACTAACGTAAAGGCTGAGGCCGCTCCTCCTGGAAATCCTAATATAATTGTTACTCGATTTCCAGTCTATGGAAATTACTGCGTAAATTTACCCAAAATATACTGTTTAATAACACAAATTGTGCATTAACGTAAAGGCTGAGGCCGCTCCTCGTCAAAATCCTAATATTATTGTTACTCGATTTCGAGTCTATGGCATTTACTGCGTGAATTTACCCAAAATATTCTGTTCAATAACACAATTTGTGCATTAACGTAAAGGCTGAGGCCGCTCCTCGTCGAAATCCTTATATTATTGTTACTCGATTTCCAGCCTTTGGAAATTAGTGCGTAAATTTACCCAAATTATACTGTTTAATAAGACAAATTGTGCATTAACGTAAAGGCTGAGGCCGCTCCTCGTCAAAATCCTAATATTATTGTTACACGATTTCGAGTCTATTGCATTTATTGCGTGAATTTACCCAAAATATACTGTTTAATAACACAATTTGTGCATTAACGTAAAGGCTGAGGCCGCTCCTCGTCAAAATCCTGATATTATTGTTACTCGATTTCCAGTCTTTGGAAATTAGTGCGTAAATTTATCCAAAATATACTGTTTAATAAGACAAATTGTGCATTAACGTAAGGGCTGAGGCAGCTCCTCGTCAAAATCCTAATATAATTGTTTCACGATTTCGAGTCCATGGAATTTACTGCGTGAATTTACCCAAAATATTCTGTTGAATAACACAAATTGTGCACTAACGTAACGGCTGAGGCCGCTCCGCGTCGAAATCCTAATATAATTGTTACTCGATTTCTAGTCTATGGCATTTGCTGCATTCATTTACTCAAAATTATCTGTTCAATAACACAAATTTTGCACTTACGTAAAGGCTGAAGCCGTTTCGCGTCGAAATCCTAATATAATGGTTACTCGATTTCTAGTCAATGGCATTTTCTGCGTGCATTTACTCAAAATAATCTGTTCAATAACACAAATTTTGCACTAACGTAAATGCTGAGGCCGCTCCGCCTCGAAATCCTAATATAATTTTTACTAGATTTCTATTCTATGGCATTTGCTACATGCATTTACTCAAAATAATTTGTTCAATAACACAAATTTTGCACTAACGTAAAGGCTGAGGCCGCTCCGCTTCAAAATCCTAATATAATTGTTACCAGATTTCTAGTCTATGGCATTTGCTTCATGCATTTACTCAAAATTATCTGTTCAATAACACAAATTTTGCACTAACGTAAAGGCTGAAGCCGTTTCGCGTCGAAATCCTAATATAATTGTTACTCGATTTCTAGTCTATGGCATTTGCTGCATGCATTTACTCAAAATAATCTGTTCAATAACACAAATTTTGCACTAACGTAAATGCTGAGGCCGCTCCGCGTCGAAATCCTAATATAATTGTTACTCGATTTCTAGTCTATGGCATTTGCTGCGTGCATTTACTCAAAATAATCTGTTCAATAACACAAATTTTGCACTAACGTAAATGCTGAGGCCGCTCCGCGTCGAAATCCAAATATAATTGTTACTCGATTTCTAGTCGATGGCATTTGCTGCGTGCATTTACTCAAAATAATCTGTTCAATAACAAAAATTTTGCACTAACGTAAATGCTGAGGCCGCTCCGCGTCGAAATCCTAATATAATTGTTACTCGATTTCTAGTCTATGGCATTTTCTGCGTGCATTTACTCAAAATAATCTGTTCAATAACACAAATTTTGCACTAACGTAAATGCTGAGGCCGCTCCGCGTCGAAATCCTTATATAATTGTTACTCGATTTCTAGTCTATGGCATTTGCTGCGTGCATTTACTCAAAATAATCTGTTCAATAACACAAATTTTGCACTAACGTAAATGCTGAGGCCGCTCCGCGTCGAAATCCTAATATAATTGTTACTCGATTTCTAGTCTATGGCATTTGCTGCGTGCATTTACTCAAAATAATCTGTTCAATAACACAAATTTTGCACTAACGTAAAGGCTGAGGCCGCTTCGCGTCGAAATCCTAATATAATTGTTACTCGATTTCTAGTCTATGGCATTTGCTGCGTGCATTTACTCAAAATAATCTGTTCAATAACACAAATTTGCACTAACGTAAAGGCTGAGGTTGCCCGCGTCGAAATCCTAATATAATTGTTACTCGATTTCTAGTCTATGGCATTTGCTGCATGCATTTACTCAAAATAATCTGTTCAATAACACAAATTTTGCACTAACGTAAAGGCTGAGGCCGCTCCGCGTCGAAATCCTAATATAATTGTTACTCGATTTCTAGTCTATGGCATTTGCTGCATGCATTTACTCAAAATAATCTGTTCAATAACAAAAATATTGCACTAACGTAAAGGCTGTGGGCGCTCCGCGTCAAAATACTGATATAATTGTTACTCGATTTCTAGTCTATCGCATTTGCTGCATGCATTTACTCAAAATAATCTGTACAATAACACAAATTTTGCATTAACGTAAATGCTGAGGCCGCTCCGCTTCAAAATCCTAATATAATTGTTACTCGATTTCTAGTCTATGGCATTTGCTTCATGCATTTATTCAAAATTATCTGTTCAATAACACAAATTTTGCACTAACATAAAGGCTGAAGCCGTTTCGCGTCGAAATCCTAATATTATTGTTACTCGATTTTTAGTCTATGGCATTTGCTACATGCATTTACTCAAAATAATCTGTTCAATAACACAAATTTTGCACTAACGTAAAGGCTGAGGCCGCTCCGCGTCGAAATCCTAATATAATTGTTACTCGATTTCTAGTCTATGGCATTTGCTGCGTGCATTTACTCAAAATAATCTGTTCAATAACACAAATTTTGCACTAACGTAAATGCTGAGGCCGCTCCGCGTCGAAATCCTAATATAATTGTTACTCGATTTCTAGTCTATGGCATTTGCTGCGTGCATTTACTCAAAATAATCTGTTCAATAACACAAATTTTGCACTAACGTAAATGCTGAGGCCGCTCCGCGTCGAAATCCTAATATAATTGTTACTCGATTTCTAGTCTATGGCATTTGCTGCGTGCATTTACTCAAAATAATCTGTTCAATAACACAAATTTTGCACTAACGTAAATGCTGAGGCCGCTACGCGTCGAAATCCAAATATAATTGTTACTCGATTTCTAGGCTATGGCATTTGCTGCGTGCATTTACTCAAAATAATCTGTTCAATAACACAAATTTTGCACTAACGTAAATGCTGAGGCCGCTCCGCGTCGAAATCCTAATATAATTGTTACTCGATTTCTAGTCTATGGCATTTGCTGCGTGCATTTACTCAAAATAATCTGTTCAATAACACAAATTTTGCACTAACGTAAAGGCTGAGGCCGCTCCGCGTCGAAATCCTAATATAATTGTTACTCGATTTCTAGTCTATGGCATTTGCTGCGTGCATTTACTCAAAATAATCTGTTCAATAACACAAATTTTGCACTAACGTAAAGGCTGAGGCCGCTCCGCGTCGAAATCCTAATATAATTGTTACTCGATTTCTAGTCTATGGCATTTGCTGCGTGCATTTACTCAAAATAATCTGTTCAATAACACAAATTTTGCACTAACGTAAAGGCTGAGGCCGCTCCGCGTCGAAATCCTAATATAATTGTTACTCGATTTCTAGTCTATGGCATTTGCTGCGTGCATTTACTCAAAATAATCTGTT